>CAJNDV010031230.1:0-50292 GCA_905221635.1 Symbiodinium sp. CCMP2456 | reverse complement strand
AGAGAGAGAGAGAGAGAGACTGTGTGGAAGAAGAGAGAGTGAAGTTAGCAACGAGCAAACGTATCAACATCAACGTTCTTTCTTCTCAGGTTTCAACCGCCGACCTGCGATGGCTGCTGAGGCCATCCAGGCAGGGCATGCTGCGATAGGTGAGTTATTCTCTAATGTTAAAGCGGATTGAAACTGGAACCCCGAGCTTGGAGTGCAACAAGCATATCTGAACACACACACACAGTATTCTTTTTTGATGTGCGAGTTGCTGCTCCTGTTGCTTCAGTTTGCTGGATCGTGTGCAGCTGCTTGCAGGCCTGATCACCAGCATGCAGAAGCGCGGGAGAAAAGCTAAAAGCGTTGGTCTAGAGTTTAGAAGCGAAGTGCGAGCCTTGAGGTGGCCGTCAGAGTCGAGGACGGCATCCCGAAGCTGCTGCCCGGCTCTGGTTCACCTAGGCGAGCGGGGTCAGCTTTCGAATCCAAGCCCAGGCTGGTGAAAATCAGCCCAAGCACATGCGCTGGCTTTGCCGCCAAGAACTTGGGCGAGGTGCTCTCTTGTCTGTGTCTGTAGTGTTCCTGAAGCTGGGGACTGAGCTCCGGACGTGATAGAAGCAGGTGACAGTGAAGAGACCTGGAGCACCGCGAGGACACGTGGCAGTCCTTCACCTCAGCAGGGGCCACAGAGAGCGTATGCTTGGAGGTTGGAGCAGGTCAGGGCGGCAGTTTCGGATTTTGCCTTCAGGCTCCGCCGTGCCCGCGGGCTCTGTCCTGATCTCCCTGAAGCTGTCGGAGCTCCTGGAAGTGACATCGGGGGATCAGGCCTAATCGGCTTCATTTCGTCGCGCGCGACGGATAATGAGAGAGAGGCCCTCCTCAAGCCCACACAAAACATGTTCTGGACTTCGGAACCAGCAGAACTTCTGACACTCGTTTCCTGATGAAATTAGATGCCGTTTCTCAACACAAAGGATGTACCCGAGATGACAAGCAGTCACGTAGCGTTTTGCGGAGCTATGGTTCGAGCATGGGGCTGCATAGCCGGCTATGTGCAACTCTTGCTACTGGCGTCTCTGCTCGCAGGTCCAGATCGTTCATTCTGACCGCGTTAGGCGGGCAGCCCGACGAGAGCCGCCTCAGGACCGGTGGTGGTTTGCGCTTTCTCCCGCCTGCTCACTCTTGCTTTCCATGCCCCCTCCTGTGGCCCCGCCCCTCATTTCCTGCTGTCTCTTCACTCGGTTTCTTTTCCCTCGAGCCTTTAATCGCTTGCGAAGCACAGCTATCCTCCAAAACCACTCCTTGTTTCTTGGCCATGCGGTTTCTGATGCGAAAGATGTAGACGGTCGGTGTTCATGTCAGGCATTTCGAGGCCAATTCCGCCACCTTGCCGAGGATCCCATGGTTATGAGACGTGGCTCTTGGAGTGATCTGCCGGTGCCAGGGCAGCGGGTGCAAGCGGTTCAGCATCTTGGACTTGTTTCAAGGATAGCTCGTGTTGGGGCATATCAACCCTCGGATAATGGGGGTAGAGCTGGCGCTCACGGGCACACGTGTCTCAGGCTTATGTGGATGGCATTGGCACATGAGAGCACACTAGACAATAACCGTCGCGGAGATTGGCATGTTTCCCGAGCTCATTTGGCGCACGCACGTGCATGCTTGCTGCTCTGTCAGGCTGTCTTTCCACGGTTTCTTCTGCACACAATCGTTTGCATGACAGCGTGCAGGATGTAGCTGCAGCTTGCCTCTTGCCATGTCTTGCCACCAGGGTGCCTACTTCCGCAAGGCAGAACTGGCGCGAGCCGCTTGGCGGCAACCGTGGGGTTTTCGGTGCACTGCCATTGGACCACGGGTCAGCGACAGAACACGGATGCAGTTGGGTTGCAAGCTCCCCATTTTTCAAGTCATCTCACGAGACCCTCACGTTTTGCAGGTCCTTCGGGCGGCCTTTGCAGGAGTCAGCTTTCCGATTTCTGGCTGCGGAGCTTCGAATCACGAAGAGTTCCTGGCGAGCTCCCAGCTTAGATGCGCTTGCAGCGATGCAGGATTCGACTCAATCACTTCACGCCCGGCCAGGGCGGCCCAAGGCAGCGCTAGGGCAGACGTCGCTGGAAGAGAGCATAGTATGGCATAGCTCTTCTCTTCATTCCGTCGATGTTTCTGTCTCGCTAGACTTGCAGAAGTGTGCTGTCGCAGAGACATCATCCCAAGCCCGGTCTATGCAAGAGTTGACAAGGAGACCTGACTGGTGTATAGCAGTAGTAGTAGTAGTAGTAGTAGTAGTAGTAGCAGTAGTAGTAGCAGCAGTGGCTCTTTCCTCCTGTCTGGACGCGCAAGCAGGAGCCGGTCCCACAAGCAGCAGACGAACTCGGCACAGAGACGCCTGGCCCAATTGAGCTGGGCCAGCCCATTCCAGCAGCCATGGTGTTGCAAGCCATGACTCCGGCATTGCTTGTGCCGAAAAGCCGACTTTGAGCTGCTACATGGCCCCGGGCTTCCCCATAAAGACTTCGCGCCGTCTTGACTTGAGACCACATGAGACGTGACCGTCGCTTTTGCTGCGAGGTTCTCGCCGCTGCCCAAAGCGATTCCGAGGACCGGAGCCTGGAGCTGTGCAGGTCGAAGTGTACAAGCGTACTTGGCATTTTGATTGAGCCACGTACGTTGCTATTTCGCTTGTCATGTTCGGGGACCGGCTTGAAGGACGAGCATTCAGTCGCCGAACCAGCAGAAGCTGAGCCAGAAAGCATCCAACCTTGGCTTCGCCACTCCCTCTCTGCCTGTGACGTGCCTTGCCTTGGGGAGTGCGACAAAACCTATGCAGGATACTATTCCAAGAGAGGCCTGAGGCCTGAGACGTTCTCTGTGCACCGATCTGAGAGCCGAGGGAGAGCTACGCTTCGCCTGCAGCTGCGACTGCCAGTGCACCTGGCCCGCACAGGCTACAGGCTGTAGCCGTGACAGTTGTCCGCAGGCATACATGCAGGGTTTGAACTTCTCCCGCGACCAAGGTACCATCTGCTTCTGCCCCAGGCACACCCCAGCGCTGCTTGATGCCGGCCTTTGCGCAGGCCCAGGCCACACCATGTGGGGCATGTGGCAAAGATTCACTGATGCCTGGTCAGGCCGCTCATAGCCAAAGGGGCGAGCCGCCCAAGCCAGGCCTCTCGCAAGCAGCTCCAATAATCAAAGCGCACTTTCGTTGGAGCGGCGCCGAGGTTACCCGCCAGTGGCCCAGCCGCAGGTGGTCCATCCACAAATGTCACAGCAGCAGCCGTTCAATCCGGCCACCCGCACAGCCTCTGGACTCAAGTTTAGAGAGCAAGAGGGGAGGGAAGTTCACTATTTGGGAGAAACTGCATATACTGCCAGGGAGACCGAGTCAGCACTCCCCGTTTGACCCCCTGACCGGAACACTGGGCTGAATTCTCAAGGTCTAGGCAGGCCCCTGACTTGTGGAGCTCGATTGAGGTGTTCAAAGCACCTGCGCACTTCGTACAACCTGGGTCGCCAGGGAGTGCAAGCAGGAGGGTGAGTCTGCCTTACCCCAGTGAGTAGAGGCCGCAGCGAAGCAGCGCCTTGACAGGACTCTCAATGCAGTCAATCCTGCCTCGGCTGGTTTCTCCAGGCAGGAGAGCAGGAGAGGGAGCTTCAGCCTGCGCAGCTCGGTTATGTTGAACAAGCTGCCGATCCCTTGCCGAGCCAGGCCCATGGCCAGCACCGCTCCAGCACCAGGCTGACACGTACTCTCCTGCAGTCAGCTAGTGTGTTGGCCTTGACATCTCCCATCGAGGACCCCCAAGCCCCGAGCTGAGGGTTTTCGGCAGTGTTGGCTGGGTAGCGGCACGAGGTCTCCATGCGGGTGCCGGGTACAGTTCAACCTGCAGATCTCAACGTGAGCTGAATAGACCTGTAGAGTTTATTGTTTGCACAACTGTCGGTGAGGCGGTATGTACATGAAGACTCCTGGTTTTCTTTGCATGGTCTATTGTATGGCTGTTTCGCTGCGGTTCAGGGCGTGTCAGATAGAAGCTGTGTCGAACTAGATTCCCCACCGCTGCACTCACGTCCAGAATTTGGCCGACTTATAGCACAGGTAAGTGGGATAAGTGCAAGTCATAACTACGTAATGAAAGAAAGCGCGTGGGTGTTGCATGTGTGATGTCTTGCACGTATGGCAGGCTGGGAAGAAACATTGATTGGCTCAGTAAGTTGTGGTGAAAAAATCCTGACGTTGTGACAGTTCTGCAGCCCACCGGAAAAGGAACGTGAGCTTCAGGTTTCAGGACGGCTCAGAAGGAGGAACCTAGAACTTTGCAGCAGCCTTTCTTTTCAAGTAAAGTAAGTTGAAGCTCTGCCAAAAACAAGAGGGAGAGATCTTCTCGCGCCCGGAGGTCGAAGACCTGGCACCGAAGCGTGCAAGGAGGCGGGTGGGACGTTGGGTACTCGGTCTTTGTCGCTTCTGTGGTTCTGCACAGCTCGACTACTGCCGACCGACCGAATCCCAAGCGGTCAGGGAAGTCACATCTTGTAAATGCAAGAGCAGTGCCGGAAGATGTTGGGCGGTCTGTTATCCAATCCATGTGCGCAAGACCGGTTTAACTCGCAGTTACTTTACATGCTTCGCACTTCTACTCGTATGGAGGCATTGGGCCAGGTGGAGGTGGCAGACTGGCTTCCTGCTTCCATGGGCTCACCCGTTTGGAAGGCTGCACAGCAGCCCCCGCCTTCGTCTCCACCAGCTCTGGTACCCAAAGCACCTTCCCAGTCACCCACACGCACGCACAGCCCAAGCCCAAGCCCTCCCCAAATGCGGCCTGAAGGAGCTCAGCCAAAGGTGCCGAGCCCAAAGCTCCAGCCGTTTCCACAGCCACAGTCCAGTCCACAAGGGCCTCTGCTGAGGGACGGAGAGCGTGCCGTGCGCGTGCGGCAGAGCGTCCCCAACTTGCAGCCACGTCGCGTGCACTCACAGGCAGAGCTCCAGAGAGGCACGGCGAGACATGGAGCGGAAATCCCATCCAAGATCAGCCCCAGCCCCAAGGTGGCTCTGAACAAAGAGCGCCAGTCCCTAAGCCCTCCTCCGCTTCGCATGCCAAGGGCGGCCCCAAGCGCAAGTCCGACCTCCGCTAGCGGAGAGCCATCACCATCCTTGGGCCCCCCCCCGGGCCACGCCCCAAGTCCAAGTCCGACCTCCGCAAGCGGAGAGCCGCCATCACCATCCTTGGGCCCATTCCACGCGCCTCCGGGCCACGCAGGCCACGCAGGCCACGCAGGCCAGCCGAACCTGGAGCCAGAGAAGGCAACGGCAGCACCTGCGCGCAACGGTGGAGTCAGCTGGCGGAACGGCACCCTGTTCGCACATCTCTGAGCAGAACAAGCTTCGTGCTGAATTGCATTGCTTCTTCTGCGCTTCCGCCCCGCCAGGCACCAGTGCTCAGAGGAACAGCCTGACGAAGGACAGCTAACCGATGTGTCGACAGTGGGTGCGAGGAAAGGAAAGAAAGACAGACACAGAGCAGAGAGCTAGATCCAAAGAAGAAAATGCGTATCTAAATCGGAGAAGGGCTAAATTTAGGCTGCGAGCCGTTGAGTCGTGGCTGTCATGGCTAAAGACTTTCTCGTAGCTTGAGTCGGTCCGATCTTTGCTCGGGGAGGGTCCAGACAGAGAGGTCAGCTGCCAAGCTTGTCCAAGGAGACTGCGGCAGACCGCAGCCTATCGCCGGCGCAGCAAATGCCTCAAGCATTCGCATTCGCTTTTCTTGCAAAGACAAGAGCTCGATGCCTCGGTAAGGCCTGTGGTGAAGCCCGCGGTCGGGCCCGTGGAAGAGACCAGCTCACCGAAGGTTCGCCAAGATTCGGGAGCACACTGACCTGCACGCAAGCTTCAGTGTCAGCCAGGCTGACTGCAGCGAGCAGCAGCCTCCTCCACTGGCCACGCGGATGCAGTCGTACACGTAGCAGCGTAGATTTTGCTCAGCTGCTCCTGCTTCTTGCTTCCAAAGCAGTGCAGGTCCAACGCCGAGATAAAGTTCGCCCGACAGCACTGGTACATCTTCCAGGTCGACCAGGGCAGAAAATTCAGTGGATTCAAAGCTCGAGTTTTCCAAGTGACTCGGCGAGCGTTTTGCGGGCTGAGACTTGCCGAGACTTCCCGTCCTGTGGGGTAAACCGCATATGACTATGAGAGCAGGTGTTTTGTGCTAACGTGGACGCTGTTGGCCATCCCAAGATGTGCATTAAACTTCTGCTGTGTGACAGAAGCACTGGTCTAGCATGTGCAAAGGGTGACTATGGTTCTAGTTGGCCAAGACTTACGTAGAAAGCCTTGGCTTGCCCAGACTTGAACTTGTTACGGCTGGCCTGTCGGCCAAGGGCGGAGCAATTGTTGCAAAGCTCAAAGCTTTGCTTCGCCACAGAAGCCCGAAGGTCCTCTGCAGCGTCTGTCGCTTGTCGGTGTGAACCGCAAGAGCTTGCAAGCAGAAACTCAACGCTGAGGCAACTGTACATGCCGAGAGCACGGTAGAGTTTGTTCTGCGAGCCAAGCAAAACTATTAACATGTGGTGACTGCACGGCATGTGGAAGTCCCGCGCGTGACCATCACTCTTGTGAACCAGTGAGACCGGAGGCCTTCCGCACTTCAACCTTTCAAGCTGAGGCCCCAGCCCGAAGCACAAGCACAGAAGCTTAAAAGAAGGGCCTACACGAGGCCAGCTCAACAGACAGCGAGTACACTAGCGAAGCTTTGTACAGACACTGCGGTGGCTCAGAACAGAACGGGTCACGAGCTCAGACGTCCTCAGCAGCAGCAGCCGCCGGGTCACCGAAGTCGCCCTCAGCCTCGGCAACAGCAGGTCACCGTAGACGCTTGCAGCCTCGCCAGCAGCGCGAGCGGCACCAGCGCTCCTGGAGTCGTCTGCGTCGTCGCCCGGAGTAGCACCGTCGTTTTGCTCAGCAGCGGCCGCAGCTGCACACCGAGCTGCTGCAGCAGCACCGACTACATACTTCTGCAAAAGTTCCGAGCCCTGAGCTGCAGCAAGGATCACATCGCATTCCCACTTCATGGCCCGCCGCTTGTCGCGATGCCATGCCTCACGGTTTGAGCCTGCCGCCCGGCGTGCACGGCAGGCGTTGGCAGCAGAGTCAGCTTTGTCGTTTAGGGCACGACACACACCAGCAAGAAGTCCACTTGGAGGGACCCAGGACGGCCGTTTGTTGTGCGAGGGAACCCAGTGCAGCGACACATCAAGCTTGCTACTTTGCAAAAAGCGAAAAAGTTCGGCAGCCTCCTTGGCGTACACACCAAGACAACAGGTGTCGGGACTGCTCACCGCGTGTTGCGCAGCTTGACAGTCCGTGAGCACACGGACTCGCCCACTGCCTTTCAAAAGCACTAATGCTCTGAAGAGCGTAAGCAGGGCCAAAAGCTTTAACCTGAACGGGCTCTGGTCCTCTGCAGAGTCGCCGCAGGCAAAGTCAGCCGAGGCAGTGGCGATTGCCAGTGCCCCCACGTCATGAGAGGAGCCGTCCGTGGCCACAAGGATTTCCACATCCCCTTCAAGAAGCGCTTCAAGGTGCTGCACCAGTCTGGACACCACGTCTCCGAGAGGTTCAGCAGTAGGGGCCGCCGGAAGTTCAAGAAGAGGTGCAGCGCTCCTGCGCTCTGTCGGTTGGGAGCTCCAACCGCGAACGAAGGTGCGCCGTTGACTCACGCTTCCGGGCAACATAGGGCCGTGACGGCCACTTCAAACCACACCGACATGTGACCTCGAAACCTTTGGGCACCTGCTTGCGAGCGGCAGCATACCAACCTGTGCCACCTGAAGCTAAAGCGGCACGACGAACCGCTAGGCTGTCGTCGGCGGCCAGACTTGCATGACCAAGCAGTGCAAAGCGAGCATGCGGAGGCGGACGCGGGAGGTCCAGGCCGCAGGCACGTGAAGGATCGGCACGGTGATAGCTCTGCCGCACTCTCGCCGTATCAAGGATAGCTTTTTGCTTAAAGGCGTCAGTGACCCAACCCCTATAAGGACCCTTAAATATCCTTAAATGATCAACCCCGGGCACAAAGGTACGAGTGACCCCGTAATCATCAATGCGGGTGATCGCAGAGCCTGCCTGAGAGAAAGTCCACCCCAGACGGCAACACACGTCGGCAGCAACAGGCACGAGGTCCTGCCACATCGGAAGTGCTCCTGAAGGTTCCTCCCCCCTTAGCCACAGAGGCGGCCGCGCAACGACCCTAAGTGCGACTTGCAGAGCCCGCCAGTTGAGGACGCATTGTGGCTCGAACTGCCAGCCATGCGCGGCCCACACCAGCACAAAAGGGGCATCCTTCGCCAGTTGGGGCTGAAGCATGGCCTGAGTTTCGGCACGAACACGTGCGACTTCCTGTGGATTCGGGAGAGCCACACCCGCAGCCCACGCCAGAGCCGAAGTCACAAGGCTGTTGTACACCAGTTTTTTGATTCGGATTGAAGCGCTGCACATGCGCAGGTACCTTAGCCGAAGAAGCACGAGTCCAAGCTGGAGTGTCAGCAGGAAGTCCGGGCGTTCGTCAAACTGAAGCACGACCCCCAAAATCTCGAGCGAAGTTTCACAAGGATATTGGCGAGCAGCAGCGAGCGCCTGCAAAGTCTTGTCTCCCGGCGGCTGGACTGCCGCACACTTGCGCGTACAATTAAAACCAAAGAGGCTATCAAAAGAGTGGCACTTATCTAAGACTCCAAGGCCCTAGCAACTTGAGGAGTCCCTGGCTCGGGCCAAACCCTGTCATCTATGTAGAGTCTGCAAGTCTGCGGCGTAGCACAGTAGAGACTCCACAAATGACCGAAGACCAAAGCTATGGTGGGACTTCAGGGGCAACCTTGAATCACCCCACGGGAAACCCCAACCCATTCAGAGTGGTAGTACCTTTGACACGTAAAAATCCTTTTCTGACCAAAGCACGTCTCACGAATCACAGCACGGACCTCCCAAACAGCCTCGCTTCACTCGCATTTGTTCGTCGCACTGCAATTGTTGGGCAGGTGCAGCCCGGAGCGTTAGTGCCAAGCCTCGGCGCACTGGCACCGTGCGGCGCCCTGCATCACAGGGCCTTGGCGGGATCCTCAGCCTTCCCGAGCTCCTGGCTTCGAGTATCGCACGGCTTTGTGCGTGAGGATCCTTTCTGCTTGTGTGCTAACCGGGTTACACGAAGTTCAGGCATACAGCAGCTGATGCGATCTTCGATTTTGGACTGGAAGACCTTAGTACGAGCCTACGAGCCCAGGCCACTTGCAATGTGAGCCTTGTCCAGCATGCACCCAGTCGGCAGCTGCGCCGCTCAGCTCCATTATGCTCAATGGTTTCTGAATGCTTGGCGATGCTGTGCAGGCGGATGTCAATTTCTGTGTTTTCGTGGCAACGGGAATCTTTGAGCAGATCTCTCAGGGCGTCTGTGAGTTGCGACTGGCGGCGGCCACAGAGCACGGGTGGAGGCAAGGCAAGCTTCGGTTTGGGCTGCATGCAGCGATAAAGTGTTTGAGCCACGCCCCACATCCCGCTCGCAGCAAACAGGCAGCTGCACAGTGCTGGTGTTTAAGCAATCAGCCCATCCATCAGATATCATGTTTTAGCCTTTTGGTCTGGTTCCCATTGCTTGAAGCTCATCGCCTCGTCAGGAAGCCTGGAGCGATCCGAGCTCGGCCCAGAGATCACAAGTGAAGTGCGCCGGTGGCTGCTGGGCCTCACTGAGGGCCTGCAGTGCTCGCATGCAGCTTGGCTCTTGAAGGCTAAGGGTGCAAAGTAGCCGATACGGTGATTATCGGCAGTTGTTGGGGCACTGGGCGCGTGGCCTCAAGGTGGTGATGGACAAGGCACTGACGGTGCTCTCGAACTTCAAGCTGTCCAGTGGCTGTGAGCTGGAGGTGCTGAAACCTTTGTTGACTCGTGCATCTGAGCGGAGCACATCAGAGCGCGAGAGACTTCTGGAAGGGCAGGAAAAGGGATAATTCGGATAATTCGTCACATTGAATATGCGAAGCTGGGTCAACATCTGTGTTTTGCTTGTCTGCTTGTGCTTTGCATGGTTGCTGTTGCCTTGCACCCTCGAGGATGTCCTTCATTTGCACCATTCGTTCCACTGATCCTTTTGCATCGCCTGCATCAGCCGTCCGTTGTCTTTCAGACGGCCTGTTCGGGAAAGTTTCCTTCCTGCCTTGGCCAGAGTGGAAACCGCGAGACAGTGCATCTGGGCCGGCGCTGTGAGAGATGGAGAGAGACAGGGCGGCCTCTCTTGGCCGAACTACTTCTTTCTGCTACTTCCACAAGTGATGTAGACCGCCTAATCTCTCACCTTGAGAGTAACTATTATATGGACAACTCAAGGCCACAGTACCAACAATTCTTTATCTCCAACTGGGCTCTTCCCAGTCTGTTCAGTTTCGATCCACGGGGAGTGTGTCGTAGAGAGACGTGAACCCCCCCCCCCACGGAGCTTTGTCCCCTCTGTCCGTCCGATCCATTCGATCCATAGGTGGCTGCGCGAAACACGGCCCCTACCGTGCCCAAAGGTGCCCTGCTTTTTTGCTACCGTTTTGTATTCGCTGGCAGGTTTCAAGCAGAGGGACAAAGGAATCTTACTGTTGTTGATTTCGTCGCGATCCTTACTACCTACCACATTATGCCCTGAAGCCGTAATTAGCAAGTCTCCCGGACACGGCGGATGACCCGAGTGAAGCCTGGGTATGTATTGGTCATGGTGCCATGCGAGAGGGAAAAAATGGTCATGGTTTAGCAGGGGTGTTCTTTTGGGTTCGAGCAGGCTCATTCGGGGAACATCGTGGCCATGCCCGGAAGGGGGAGAGAAGACAGACCGTCGCGAGCAAGGGGGAGTAGGCCTCCTGTCCCCATACCCCAAGCAAGCAAACAAGCAAGCAAGAAAGAAAGAGAGAACGAGAGAGCGAGCCAAGTTCTAACTGTCTTGTATTTGCTTGCCCTTTCACTTTGAGTTTGCCTCGGTGGAGTGTGCACGCTGAGTTCTTTGTCTCCGGCACCTGTCGGGGGCGCACCTGCGCGCGGCGTAGGGGGATTTCCCCTTGCGCCACAGCCCTGGCGAAAGAAAGAAAGAAAGAGTGAGCCAAGCGACTGCCTCGGGGCGACGCTACAGGCCTCCTCCTGCCTGGTCGAGAGACAAATTCTGCCGGGCTTCAAGAAGGAAAGACAAAAGAGATAGAGAGAGAGTCCGGGTGAGAGAGAGAGATAGATAGAGAGAGAGAGAGAGGGATTGACTTGGCTGTGTTAGTGGACGACAGATTGGCCGCGGAAGACAGATTGGCCGCGCTCGACAATCAAGAAGAAACCGGGAAAGAAGGAGCATGGCCCCATATGCTGCAGGTGAGTAACAGAGTAACATCGAACAGCTGTCGCAGGACCGCTTAGGCTTAGACATGAGAATAGTTGCGCGAGTGCAAGCGCTACCCTTGGCATACCCAGGGCTGTATGAACCGGCACAGCTGCATGTGCCATGTTGTCCATGTTCTTCATGGTACTTGTACCTGTCACTCCGGATACGTTTGCGTTTTGCGTTGGCCAACCCCGGGCCAGGGACAACTGCAGTCGCGTTAGCCCAACAGCCACAGTTTTCACCAAGTCGTGCCCTCCCTACAAGGGGGTTACCCCTGGGCCCTGTGTAGCAACGAACGAAAGAAAGAGAGGGAGAGAGAGAGAGAGAGGCATCGCGGTAGGGGGGCAACCCTCTACTGTAACCCCGGGAAAGAAAAGAGGCATGTCAGACTTCATTTCCCGCACAAGGCCCCACGACAGCGGTGCACCATGCGATCCCCGGAGCCTTGACAGCTCCCTTAGTGCCGGAGAACAAGACAGAACAGAGAGAAAAGGAGATGAGCAAGCCCCTTTCTGCCACGTGAGCTCTTTCGACAGCATGTCATGTTGGACTTGTGCGGTTGGTCTCCGGGCATGTTGGTGCAGCATTGGATCATCAGGGGGGTTGTATGCTATGGGGATCCGTCGCCTATCTGCATACTGTTCCTGTGCTGCAGGTGCTTGGAGGGCCACTGGGTGCCATCGTGGGTAGCTTGACGGCAGATCTCGTTTAGTTCAGCTCGAGCTCTGAAACATTAGTTTCTGGGAGCATAAATCGCTTCAGGCGGATACAACGAAGCCGACTGGCTCCACCAGGAGATATTCTCCAAGTCTCCAGCGGATGCGGTGAAGGCCAAGTTCGAGAATCTCTGCATCTGCTGGTGCATCAGGTGGTCGTCTTCGTAGTGTTTGTCATGGCTTTTTGCAAATGCACTTCAAGCTTCCCGAAAGCAAGCCCCAAAACACCACGCATCTCTTCTCCGGTCGCAAACTGCCTGCGGCGTCAATGCCACTTCCTACGTCTGGCTTTGGGGCTTCTGCAGCATTATAGCCGAATGGGCTGACTTTGAGAGGAGTCCTTCGAGCTGCTCGGCTTCGGCGACGTCAGGGAAGGTGACTGGTCTAGTGTCATGGTGGAGGTCGGCCACTGGGTCAGGGGTAGTGTGCGACGGGGGCATCTCTCTGCAGAAGTTGTCGCATCCGTTTCCTTCGATGGACGATTTCCGCCAGCAGTGGAACGAGCTCAAGTATGCATACATACATACGCCCCGCACAGAGACACACACAAGCTTGCCTCGGTACATGTTGTATGTATTCCACGTGATGTATTCACTTTCATGTGACGACACTGGCAGCAACAATTATTGAGTTGATAGTGATGATCATGGTAGCATTTAGACATGCAGTCCTTTTGGGTTGCTTCACTTGCAACAAGGTGTACATCACGGTCAGGCGGAGTGGGTTTTGACTCCTTTGCGAGTTTCGCAGGAAGTCTCCCTGGCCTACCGTCGCCAGTGCCTTCGGGGCCATCCCAGCAGGGGAGGTCCTGCCAGGGGCTACTTGAAATTGCAGGCACAGCCGCTTTAGACGGAGTCATTCCTTCAAGAGTCTTTGTGACCGATGCTGAAGAGGTGGCCATGGAGGTCATCCGTGCATTCTGTGGAGAAGCCGGTCCCCTCACGCCCGAACCAGCGGAGGAGGTAGCCGGGGATCAGGGGCCGTGAGAGCTCCGAGGATGTCCCACACACCCCTGAGTCACACAGCGCAGACGTTCATCGACTTGGCTTTTCTGAGAATGTGCCACTTCTGCCACCCTGCTTCTTAAGGGCGATGAACCTGCCGCGCGGAATGTCAGAAATCAGCTTCTTTTTTGGCTCAAGTGGGCGACCCGGAATTTCGTTTGATTCTCAAGGAGGTGCTCAACTTCGCGTTTCTGGTCTTTTCCAGCAGCTTGGACTGAGCGGCCACGCTTCTGTTCGTCTCGCCATAATATAATATAATATAGTATAATATAATATAGTATAATATAGTATAATATAATATAATAGAGCGTCAGTGCATCGGACCGCAAAGATGCGAGGCCATGGCGGCACATTTCTCCACCTTGGCGCGTCATGTTCAGCAAGTCGTCTCTAAGATCCCAGTTCCGGAGTGGGATACTGTGGATGCCGCTAACGTGGATCGAAAAGAGGAAGCTTGGCTCAATTGCCTGTATGCGCGGACATGCTCCTCTCTATACATATACATACATATATATATATATATATGTGCACTGTACACACACACAGGCATGCTTGTCCCATGTAATTTTGCAAGTGTAGTGTGGTGCCGGGGCACGCTTTGACCTGCATGAAAGCAGCAACAGTGGGCGTGAAACGCGCTACTAGTACTAGTGCTAGCAAGTGCCAGCACTAGTTTTTGTACTAGTACCAGTCCTAGTAGTAGTCCGAGTACTAGTTGTAGTCATATTCCTAGTCCAATATTATAATCCTTGTAGACCAGTAGACTAGTAGTCGTCGTAGCAGTAGTAGTAGTAGTAGTCGTCGTCGTCGTCGTCGTCGTCGTCGTCGTCGTCGTCGTCGTAACAGTGGTAGTGGTGGTAGTAGTAGCACGACGACTACTATTACGACTTCTTTCTTTCTACTACCTGCCACTACCTACTACTACCTACTACTCCACCTACTGCTACCTACTACTAAATACTTATGCCTACTACTACCACTGCTACCTATTACTACTACCTACTGCTACCTACTACTAGAAAGGATACAGACCTAACAGCCAGGTCTCCGTAACACCCCTACAGCACACACCTTCGCGTAGGAGGGCTTGCTTTTGAAGAACTATGTGGTGCGTGCGCGCTAGGATGGTGTTATCATCCCCTCCACCCCATTCCCGAAGTCCCAAGCGCGAGTTTGCAATGTCGACAAATAATTTTTATTTGCGGCATAAAGGTGGTAGGACACTAGGTATTTTTTGGAAACACCGAGTAAAGCGGATGTGTTGTTAAGAAGGTGTACAGCCAGGCGCACCACCACCACCACCAGCAGTTCTGACACGCAACAGCCGCCAAGACAACACTGTTGGCTGTCCTACATTGTCGGCTGTCTTGCAAGAACACAACACTCCAACTGGCACATTTGCGATCCCGATGTCTTTCCAGTTGCCCGTGAGATTATAGACCGGGACTCGATATGCCCAGCATTGTTTCACGGCTTCGTTCAGCTTACCTGTTCCAGAGCAGTCATACACTGCGAGCCACGTTTCGACACGACCAACAGACCTGTGACTTGTCAGTCCAAGGACGCATTCCTGGGAGTTCGGAACACCTTCTTTGACTTGAGTGATTCGCCCTCGCTGCAGCAGTGGTACAAGGACACCAGAGGCATACGCTCATGCCCGGCCAGCGAGCATGGTGATGATGACCGGACTGTATGCGGTGATGCTGATGTTGACGAAGACGATGCCATGCAGACGCCAGAGCCATCTCCACGCCTTTTCCATGAGGAAGAGAACCCTCAGCCCTCACCTGCAGCATGCAATGCGGCAGAGCCAGCAAAGGCCAGGACTCCATTAAAGAGTGGTGCAAGCCCATACCGGCCAACGCCTGCGGCAGCACCGACATGCAGCACAACCTATTATGCTGTGCCCCCGCCAGTGGGCACCACAGGTCAAGCTCTTGCGGCAGAGTACCACCGCAGAGTGCAAGCATCGCGGCTGCAATTATCGCAGGCTCAGGTCCGGCAAAACATCCCGCCGACCTATGCGCCTCCTGATCACCTCAAGGCCGGATGGGTTGTCACAGGTCAGAAGTCTCCAGCAGCTCCTAGATCGCTCTGAACCAAATGCGCAAAGGCAAAGCAGCTTGCCGTTACGACGCCTCTTCAGGCTGGCTAGTTTTCTGCTGTACCAGTGAAAGGGGACTGAGGGGATATCCATGGCCTGGTTTTGGCCACTTGACAGGTGAGCTCACCGGTCCTGGGTTCAGAAGTACTTCCAAGTGCCTTGCCTGCTTAAGTCCTCTTTTCTGCTTTCTGGGTCTAGCGCCTGCACGGTCAAGCTTCTACTCCGCCCGTGCCGCTGCAAGTAAGTTGGTTCCAGGCAGACCAGTGGTTCTGCGTAAGTCCCTGCAGCGCCATGCTGTGCCCGGAGTGAATCTGAATTGAAAGTGCCGCCAAGGTCTTGGGTCGGGTGCGCATGCCACTGGTGAATGTCGACCTTGCGCCTTCTTCCACAAAAACCGCTGTGTAACAGGCCATGGGATTGATGCCGTATCTACCGCTCTCTCTCTCGCTGTCTATCTTTTCCTGTTTCCTTCCCTCGCTCCCTCCCTAGCCCACAGACCCTCTCTCTCCCTCGTCATCATTCGTTGGGAACGGAATGTTCAGCGCACCAGTGTCCGCGGCAAATTCTGCAAAACAGTGGCAGAGAGCTTTGCCGTGATTCTTGAACGTTCCTGTCGCAGGCCGAACCTGCCTGTTCTGCCACCTCTGTGATGCCGGTGAGAAGAAGCGCCGACTTCGGCTGCAGAAGACCAAGCATGTGCAAAAGCCGTGAGATCCATCTTCGCGGGCTTGCGGTAGTCTTCAGAGCGTGTGTGTCATTCCGGTCACACTTAGGGCTCCCTAATAGGGTCCCGCCAAGCCAGGTGAAACCTGGTCTGCTGGGAAGCCTAGGATGATTCAATTGGGTGCACGCTTTGGACGATTTTGTGCGCGTGACTTTCATGATCGAAGGGCACTGCGTCCTCAGAGGCGGATGGCCTCTAATTGACAAGTTCTTGAGCTGGCTTGCCGATTCACTCACGGTGTTCCCGGCATCCGTGGCCGAGGCATTATTTGCACATTTTAAGATACCCTTGCTTTGTTGCTGCCGCACTCTGGCAGGGAGGTCTGTATGCATCTTCGCAATTTGCGCTCGAGATTGTTTGTCGGACATTTGTTTGCTCCTTCTTGTCTACTCTTAAGACCTACCAGGCAGTGCTGCAGCTACGCGGCTGAAAGGCTGTGCTAGTGGTCTCCGCTGTGCCAGTGAGGCTTTTAAGGCAAATAGGTTGTGGCCATCGTCCTAAGGACTCGGCTACAGCAAGAAAACAGCGCTGAAGACTCACTCCATGGCCCTCGTTGAACAGTTGTATGCACACAATAGTCTCGTGAATCCGTAGTTGATGTGGTGGGCTTCGAATTGTACCTCTCTTGATCCCGAAGCTTGATTTTTCGATGTTTATGGGCAGGTGCTTGACTTGAAATTTCGGGTCAACGCCTCATTCCATTGAGACAGGACCGAGCATGCTCGACTTCTCACCGGCACAAGTGAACCGCCAGTGGCGTGTATTCCACAGGGCAGCCGAGAGAGCCCGCAGCAGCTGCTGACATAGTTCTGTTTCTCTCACAGCAAGTGAGATTTTGCCCCGCATATGCTGGCAAAGACTGCTGCGCCGTGGAGTCCCACAGCTGCATGGCTATACACATGTGGCAAACTATGCTTGACGCCTGCCCTGCTTTTCAGATCTCATCCGTACCCTTCGTTCTAGATGACCTCGCGTTGGCGCGAGAGCATCTTGGTTTGCAACGCATTGTGACGGTGATCATTGCCGAGGAGTGTGGCAAGAAACACGTTGCACCTGGCAAGGTTGGAACTGACGCCGTCTCAGGCTGCACAGGAGGCCTGCCAGTTACTTTTCTCTCGGTAAGGTGACAGCGCGTGCAGCATGACCTAACTTGAGATTGCCTGCTTCCTTCCGGCAGATTCAAGAGCTGCAGGCAGACAGTTTGCCGGTCCAGAGGCTCGAGGAGCTTAACCGGGCCTTGGATGAGTACATCCTCCGACACTCGGCAGATCGAGACAGAGCAGTATGAGTATCACAGGCGGTTTGCCAAGCTAAGCATTCCATCTTGGTGAAGCCTACCAAGGACAGATGTGCTTCAAGAGCGAGATTGTGGCAGAAATCGCGCGGCTGCACGAGAACTCTGCCTACTCCATCCTCGGGGTGTCGCCGGATGCGTCTGATGCAGAGCCTCGCTGCACCTGCAACCGCCTCCAGCCCTCACAAGACGAAGCATCCCCAGAATCCCCAGTATTCCCGAGTTCAAGACGAAGTGCGGCCCGAGGAAATCAAGAAGGCATATCGCGTTGTGGCGATGCAGTGTCACCCAGACAAAGGTACGCTCGGCGGTTGCGCTTGCTACTATAAGGCCTAGAACGGTCACCTCCTCCTTACGACGGCACCCCACTTACGATTCACCAGATTTGTGAGGGTAAAATCGTAAGTGTTTGGGATGAGGCGTGCTTCTGCTGTGGCTTAACCAGGGCCTGGTGATGATACTTCATGCGTCTCGTAAAGAGCGTGCCAGTGTTGCCAGTGGTATTGCTACTACATACGAAGACGATCAGCGATTACGGTGGCGACGCCGCTACATGCCATGTGTGTGGAGAGTTGTCGTGCATATTCGTGCATGCTCAAAGGACAAGTTGCACCAGTGTGCGGCCAAAACCCAAGAGAAACGACCACGGCCAAACACACATCACAGGCCAGGCAGCGGCTAGCACGGCTCCTGGGCTCTGTGCAGGTGGCGACAAGGCGGAGTTCCAGGAACTTCACGAGGCCTACGAGAAGATCATGGAGCAGCGAAGGAGTTCCTTGGCAGCCTTAGTTCTGTTTTGAGGAGTCCGCCGTGGGAAGAAGATTCAGCAAGGTTCGGCCAATCTTGACGGCAAGTCCCGAGCCTTTGCTGCAGATCCAGGTCTCCTTTTAGATTTCCGTCTCCCTGATCAAGCTCCTGCATGCTCCCATCGAGGCAAGCAGCGCGAAGCTGACAGTGACGAAGATCCAGACACCGAAGAGAAGGAGAAGGAGAAGGAGGAGAAGGAGGAGACTGAGGAAAGGGAAGAGAAGCCTGAAGAGAACCACCAGGCATGATGTGTTGAGATCCACTGACTTGTTGGTCATGGGCTTCTAAGCCATTTTCCTTTAACTGCCCTTAACTCTCGATCTCTGCCTTAGTCTCTGATCGCCGTCGGGGTTCCGAAGTGCACCGCAAAACTTAGTTTCTCAGCAGGCCTGTGATGGCCTGTGCAGAACCTGGTCTTTGGTCTCGATTCCCCTTGGCTTAGCATTAGGTTAAGGCCTGAGTTATGGGACATGGGGTCGGTTAGGTCAAACGCATCAGTGGCACTGGCAGTGGCGGCAGTTGGGGGTGGGGGTGGTTGAGTCCCTGATCGCTGGGTAGTTGAGTTTCATTTTGCTGACTTGCAAACCATGAGCCTCGTCCGGCAGCCCGAGTCTGAAAGGGCATCAAAGCAATAGACAGGAGAAAAAAGAAGCCTCCTCGGAGCGAGCTGAGGCAGAAGAGTCGGAAGAGGTTCCAATGAGATGCCAGGAAGCGAGCTGTTCTATTCTTGCATTCTGCAGGACGGCTCCGATGCCCAGCTCCTGGCCAAGGCCGCCAAAGCGGCAGACGAGGCCTCGCACTACGAGCCTCGGCTGCACAAGTGGTTCCCACTTGGTCACCTCCATGCCACATCAATGCCTGAAGCCGACTTGTGGCTTTGCAGCGACCGAAGGCCAAGACAGCTGCTGAGTTCGCCCACCAGGTGCCAGGGTTCCGGCAGATGGCGGAGTCGGGGGCCTTGCCCTGCCCTGCCCTGCATCTGACATGTCCCAGGCTGCGGAAGCAGCGGAAACGGCGCGACAAGGCGGGGTGTTGCCATGATTCAGGTGTCGGACAGTCGTGCGCTGGCTACTGAGTAAGACACAGGCTGGTGTCGTGAGAGAACTGCCATCGGACAGAAAGAGTTTGCGATCACAGCAAAAGTGGTTTTAAGCATCAAGGCGGCATCGAATATTGCAGCATCCCTGTCCAGCTACCTGTCCAGGCTGTGTGTTGCGTTGTCTTGTGGCGTCGGCTCTTCTGTGTGACATCACTTTAGCGATGTTTGAACTCTGTTTTCGCCTACACGCCTGCCATGACACGTCACACGAAACACACGCTTGATACTTGATGGGCAGCGTCAGAATCAGTTGCTTTTGAAAAGCAACAAGCACATTCAGCAGATTGACTTAAACAAGCAGCATAAGCATTTCCAACCAGCCTTCCACAGACACTTCTTGCGCTGTGTACTATAAGGCAAAGCATCACCTCCATTCGGGGATGCCGCGAAACCTCAGTTGGGTGTTCTACAGAGCAATTCCACGGCAAGTTCGAAAAAATCTTGTTTAGTTTGAAGTCTGCAGCCCCGCCTGTTTAGCCCAAGGGCTTGCTGTCTGAATCCTTCGCCGCTCAACGGCATCCACGGTGGCTGTTTCTGGCGTTAGGTCTGCTGGGCATGGGAGTTTGGCGAATGCTTTGCAGGTCGTGATTCTGGTGGTGCCATCACCTTGACCAAGTCCATTGCACATTCGGCCATCGCGGGGCACTTTGTCCGTGGTGATGCAGACGAGAGCTAATTGGATCACAGCCACCAGAGGTCCTCACACTGACCGTTGTGAAAGCCGTTCGTGTGGTGGGCTATGCTACTATGGATGTGGCAGCCCAGTGCCGCCTAGCATCCAGGCCTGCTGAAGAAGCTTCCGCCTTCAATTTTGAGGTTTCACGTCTGTGTGAAGGAAATTCACGGAAGCCTCATGTGCCGAAAGCTCCACAGAGGCCAAGTCTGAAGCTACTGCCAGACCTCGTGGAGACCCTGAGAGTGCGAACGGATTGCAGGCAATGGGGCTTGGCCTCGAGGCCCTCAATGCGGCCTTGGCATGCGCGGAGGCTGCTCGCGAGCAGGCGTCCATCCAGCGGCCTGCAACTGATGTGAGCCGAAAAGGTCACGGAGACTACGGCGGCAGAGCTCCAGGTACCAGAGGGCCTTGAGGCACAAGCGGGAATGATCCTTCGAAGCTTGCGAGACATAGTGGCATTCTGCAGGCTTCTGAAGCAGCCGAGCGCTTTGTCAATGCTGCCGTCGCTTCGAAAGCAAGAAGTGTTCGGACATGGCTTGGTAGTATGGGCCGGGATCAAGGGAGCGCAATCTGCAGTTGCAGTCATGAGTTACCAATGTTTTCGATAGTTTTGGACCTTGTGCCGGCCGGGCCCAAGGGCATCAGCGCGGTTTGTTTGCTGTCTTCGTCTTGTCGGCATCTCGTGCCAAGGTACGCGCCTCGCTAGCAGCTGCTAGTGCATCCAATGCGGCGATGTCTGCGGCCATTGCGGCGGTCGAGGGACATCGTCAGTGCATGCAGGCATCATACAAGTTGTTAGTGCCCCGACTTCCGAGAACATGGATCGCGCCCCTTTCAACAGAGTCTAAGCAGCGTGAGGCCGTAGAGGCCAAGACGGAGACTGCAGAGGCTGGTCCCGTGGTTCGGGGAAGGAATGACGAAGTGCTCAAAATGCCAGATGTCACGGTTTCTCTGCACACTTTAGTGTGAGCATCCAGAATCCAAAGCCCTGAACCAATGGCGTGGGGGAACACGCACGTTGGCGTCCAGCCAAGTCTGCGTTCGTAGAGTCGCTGCGGTCGATTTTTTTTGCAACAGGTTGCACCTGCGGGGGGTGGTCTGCTGCCAAGTTCTACAAACTTGACGAAAAAGACTTGATAGCAAAAGAGGGAGGGAGGGAGGGAGGGAGGGAGGGAGGGAGGGAGGGAGCATGTGTACAGACCAACTTCCGGGTGGGGCTGGAGAAGGACGAAATCTTACGCCGACTTACGCTCCAAGGAGGGTCATTACGAGGAGAGGCATGCGGCACCATGAGGATTCTGGGTGGTCCGGGGGAAGCAGAACAAGAGACAAGACGAGATAACCGCAACCGCATGCAACCGCCTCATGTCCACATGCTAATGCAGTGCATCTGCATCCAGGAGGGACCTGAACCTGCCGAAGCTGACAAAGACGACGCATCGGAGGGAAAGGAGGGGACGAGCCTCATCTTGAAGAGGCATTGGCATGCACTGGAAAAGTTTCTCGGAGGACCAGTCGCAGCCGTCAGATCATGGTTCCGACGACGAGTCCGAATCCTTGGTGCCCACGCAGCGCTCGTAAGAGACCGGGACCCTTGTCAGGTCGGTGAGCCCTCCTGAGCCGCGCCGGCACAGCAAAGAGGACTCAGCACAGGCCGCCATCAGGAGGCCCTGGGCTCAAATTGGCTGAATCTCGGAAACTCTCCGGCTAAAGGCAAGTTGGTGCATGAAGTGCCTAAGGCAAGTCACGCAGCGGAATAACAACCACAAGGCGCCTACTCGAGCAAACCGTCCTGCGATCCAGTTGAACCGTGTGCGCTTTCGTGCACAGGTGCTCCAGCGTTTGAATGTCGGAGCTTCAGGTTTCCCCATGGGGTGATGAGACACGAGAGCACGAATCTACCCTTGAAAATGGCGACCGAGCCCGACATCGTCATGCACCGGAGTGAACCCTTCAGTGGACTGAGGCGGAGATCTTGACACACCAGCAGAACGTGAGGGAATTCTTGCAGGATGGACACATGGAGCGTGACAAGATAGTGTGTACGGATGTAGTGGTGCCTGCCTGCAGAAGCTACCATGCAGCGTGAGATGATACGAGGCGAACCGCCAACTTATCCCGGCGGTGTCCACAGAGGCAAAGGGCAGAGTCCACACATTGCTACCCGCCAGCAGTTGTTGAGCGTGGTGCTGCCAGTCCAAAGCCCTCATACACCCAAGCCTGCAATTGTGGGGGTTGACATTTGCCGACTTCTCGGCAAGGGTTTCAGCAGGAAAGCCGCGGAAATGCTTCGTCGGCCATCGCAACACTCTTTCCACCCTTTGCAAATTCCCAAGCACTTGCACAGCCACATCGCAGTGAGCCCTGGCATGGTCGCAACTGCTCGCTTCGGGTTTAGAAATTGGGATGTTTGATGTTGACTTTGCCCGCATGAAGTGCGAGCTTCAACCAGCGAAGGCATGAGCCAGCTTGTTTGCCCATGATGTGCATCCTCGGCCCATGCCCATCCCTGCCTCACAGTGAGGCACTCCTTCAACTTCAGAATACATCGCTCCGTCCGAAAAGTCCTGCACAATCCGAGGCTCAGCAATTATGCGCGGGAAGCATGGTGCTCAGGATCGAAACACGGCAGAGACTGCTTCGTGACCACATCCGAGTTCCAGCATTGGAAGTTGCACCCAGGTCGGCACCGAGCTTCAAGAGCGGGTGCAGTCTGATCCTTCAGATCTTGCGGAGGTGCCGGGTTTGCCGGGTGAGCTCGTTTGGGAGAGGAGGCTCTGTGAGTTTGGAGGCCTCGTTTTCCCAGCACAGGTCCTTCAGTCAGCCTTGAAATCGACGGGCCTCCTGGCTCCGCCGCATGGCCAAAGGAAGCTGGGCTAGAGCAGGTCGGAGGGTCGACCAGACTTCGGATCAATCGAACTCAGCCAGCCCTTATTCCACCAGTGTGCTAAACACCGAAACTCGTGTGCAGATGCTGCTAGGCACAGCCGGCTTCATGGGAGAATGCTCAGATCCGACCTTACTTCTGCGGCTCAGGTTTCTGCAGAAGCAGACGTTGGCCATCCCCATTTGCCCGAAGGCTCAGAATATATTGAGATACGCCAAGGGGACGAGAAGTTACAACGCGTTGCGCCCGAAGGCTTTCTAGAAAGCGGAATCCCCCGTCTCCACCCACCCACCCACCCACCCACCCACCCACCCACCCACCCACCCACCCACCCACCCACCCACCCACCCACAAACCCACCCACTAGCAGCAGGACGCAGGATCGTGTTAGAGCAGGATTCTGGCAGGCACGGGTCTTGAAGATGGCCGCGTTGTACGACCTGCGCATGACCGTTCAGGCACTGGTTGTCCACGTGCCGGATCAACGCATGCACATTCTCGTCTCCAGCTCGGATACAGGTTCTCGAGCAGGAAATCTTCAGACCTGTCCAGTCTCTCCTGGAACAGGCCCTGCAGCATGTCATCGTATTTGCCCGCCCACTGTCCATTGCACATGGGGTGTAACAGGGTGTAAGTACATGTTTCAGAAGCCCAAGCTGCATTCCATGTAGCAAACGCCAGAGTTGCCGGTTTGGTGCGATGCAGTGTTAGAAGGTTGGCAAGAGCCCCTCCTATGCGTGCGGCACTGAGCTCTAGGGTTCAGGATGGATGAGATGTGCCAAGCAGCCGCAAGGCAATTGCTTCTTTGCTCGCCTAGGCCACTTGCTGAGATCCAAGATAAGGTGCAGAAGGCTCGTGTCTTTGCATTGGCGGCATTGGCCTCCTTGACAGCAGAACGCACGTTGTATGACGTTGGGTGGAAGTGAGGAAATGCACTGGTGCATGAGAAGATTTGGTCCTTTGCGGGTTGTTCATGTAATTCCTGGAGATGGGTTCCCTGCTGTATCAGTCGCATCAGTTAGCCCGAAGGAGCTGGCACGCTGCATCGAGGAAGAGCATGACGGGGCCTGATCCCATCACAAGCGGTTTCCCAAGAATGCCTGCTAACCAGGGACCAACTTCAGACAGCTGCCAGGATTGTCAAGAGTCAAGACATCATGTCATCCTCGCAGCTTAGCACCACGTATTGTGTCAACAAGATTTCGGAGCAAGCCTCGCATGCTTAGAGAGGTGGAGCATCAAGCAACGCGAAATTTGCAAGAACATGATGGGAGCCTACGCTTTGTTTAGCAATTTGATGCCACCTTTCGGAATTTCACTGGAGCACCAGCGCGAAGGAGGCACAGCAAAATCGTCTACATGCTATTGCCACGCTGACTGGCGCTCCTACGTTAGATCTGCGAAGTACGGTAGAACGGCTGTTGCTGCAAGCCCTGCATGACCGAACCTTAGTACAAAGTGCAGACGTGTGCGCCTTGGCTTCTTGGCTTCAAGGTTCTGCAGGACTGCAGGCTTTCGCCGTAGCTCTCTTGGCCTCACGCTGGCAGAGTCTAGGAAAGTATGAAGAAGTGGTTTCTGACGAAAGGGACACAGCGCAGGGATGCTGCTTTGCGGAGGAACACGGCGGCCGGCCACCTTTGTGCAAGGGGCCTGTGCCGACCGCACCATCTGCAAGTTGGCCTTTTGTGCCGCGTGCAGCAGAAGCCTATGTCGAAAAGAGCCTTCATAGCAGAAGGTTGCGGAGTCCAAGATACCCTGGATGGAAAGAGATATGTATGTAAAACTGTATGTATATATATATATATATATAAATAAATAGATAAATAAATATATATATATATATATATATATTTTTTTTTGTTTATAAAAATATAAAGGTATGTGTAATGATTTGTTGGTGCAGCCAAATAGCTCGGTGCTAAGCCTAAGCCTTGCATGTCCCACTGCTGTATCTTTGGAGTTGTTTGGCTGAGTTGCTGCATGTTGCCTGGATGCCTAGTAGAATGAGTTTACTGTTGTGTCAGTTGCCGGCTCTCATTTCGGTTCAGGCCGCTTGACTTGGCGTGCAAGTGCCACAGTCTTCGAGTTATCACTCATGAAAGCCATTTGGCACATCAAGCTTTGCGCGGCGACGTGAGTTGCAGGATGGAGGGCTGCGGGCTACTTGCCTCGATTCCTTCTGAACACAAATTTGCGCGGGGTTGCGGCACCCGTCAGTCCGGATTCATCCATAGTAGAGTCGAGTATAGTATTGCAACATATCATTCTTGCAGCAATGTCCTCCGACGCGCATGCGGATGCTGCCACCTCCGAGCCCAAGGAGATGATCAGCAAGGTCGGTTCACGAAAGCGCTGGCATGCTTTGGCGATCTCTGACTCAGTGGAGAGGAAGAGTTGGCCGCTTCATACGGGAAGTCAGCGGCTGGTTACGAGCGACTCTGCAGCATCCAGGACCGGCCATCGGCGGGACTAGCCGAGCGATTGCTTTTCCCCCAATTCGCATGTGTGAGACCTCAGATTTCGGCAGGGAGAGCCGTAGATGAAGTGCACAGGCCAGCGCGCGTCAACTCGAACGCCTCGGATGACCACGTAAATTCAGGGAAGCTTGGAGAGGACGGTTCATGTCGCAATGTGGTGATCTCCCTCTGAGATGGTGGTCTCTGTATTGTGGATACAAGCGAGAGAAGGTTTTCTCGCAGAACAAGTGTCAACAATATCCAACAATTTTGATGCAAGAGGTCGTAACAGAAAACTTGCGTCCTTTCGGTCCCAGTTTCGACTTCTCTGTGATGCACACGGCGCACTTCAATGGGATAGCATTCAACACTCCTGCGACTGCTATGGCAAGCGGTTTGCACTGCAAAACGGCTGTGCATCTGAACGCTGTCTTGTGCTGGAGCCGACGATCTCGATCAGGTTCGGCTTCTGGCAGCTACGGGTGATTGCTTGCTTCTTCCATGCCTTGTGGAGACGGGCCCTAGCCTGGAGAGGAGATAATGCAGCTAAGGTCGATGCTTGACCAGGAGGTGATCGACAAGAAAGTGCTCTACGACAAGATAGTGGACATGCTTCTGTCAGGCCCATCAAGACCACTGAACCAGAGTCTAGGTTCTGTTAACGGTCCAGCTCCGCAACTGCTTGGCAGTTCGGTGTGCCTGGGAGGGCTTGGAGAACTCGAGGGTCCCGTGGCGGACGTGTCCTGCGGACCTGGACATGTCTTGGCGATGCTGCAGGACAGTCAGGCCATAAGCCTTCTTAACATCCCCATGAAGTATCTTGAGGTCAACAGTCAAGCACACGACTACTGAAACATGCCCCATAAGACATGTTCATGGATGTTTGGGTCAGTCAATCCCAGTGAGTCTCCATAATGCCGCAGCAGGAGCGACAGAAAGCACGGCCTCTCATGGGCAGCGACCTTTGCCAGGACATGGCTTGTGCGCTGACGTCCTGCTACCCTCGTAAGGGTTTTGCGATGTTGCAAACGCGGGCAAATGGAATGCAGAGAAGATGCCCTTGGATGTTCCTCTGTGGCACCAGCTTATCCAAACTGAAGCTTGCGTGTGTGTTGTGCGGAGACGCAAGAGAGGGCACGGACTGAGCCGTGACAGGACATGGTCGATCGAGCTGCCAAGCGGCTTCCGGATGCAACGTTTCAGCGTGCCGACATGACGGACAGTGTACGGAATCTTTGGTCTACTGCATCGTTAAGTGAGCTTCTGATATGCGGATGCCACCTGTGAGAACTTCGTCAGAACTCCTGTTTACCGTCGTAAGACGCAGTCGACAAGATGCCTGCAACGACATGCCGGCGAATGCACGTGGTGTCGCTGCTTCAATCACTGTGTTCACTAATGGTGCCTTCCTTCACCTGGCTTCGCATGAGAACTAGTGTAGGCCTGCAAACCACACTTGCACAGATGTTGGAGCTGAAACGAAGCACCGCTGCATGGAGACAGTGCCTTGCTTTAGCGAGCATGGTAACTTGGAGTTGCAACACCCTGGCGGCTCAGGCCCTATGAGCTGATGACTGATGACTCTGCGCAATAAAGAGAAGTTCCCAACAGATTCAAAAACATGACAAGCTACTACAGGCTAGACGTGCGCCCGTAGCCCGCTTGTGGTACTGGCAGGATCTTTCCGGTGCTTTCAAAGATGCCCAACTGGCAGGCCAGAACTGGAAATGTCCGGGGAGGGTGACAGGGATTTGGTCCTGGTAGGTTAGGAGTGCTGATGTTGGTTGGGCCTCCTTACCCCCTGAGGTGGTGGTGATGATGGTCCATCGATCGCGGAATCATTTACGGGTCGGCGAAACGAAACTCAAAATGTTAGAGGATGCTTGCCTGTAGCAACAGCTGAACGCCACGAAATCCCTTCCGTTGCTTCCAGCTCCAAATCCAATGGAAACACCGTCCCGGCGAGTCCCGACGCATAAGTTTCATGTGCTCGCGGAATCCGAGTTGCCTCGCTGGTACTGTGGACTCCGAGTATTTCTCGAGACGATTTTGGCTGAAGGTCTGAGGAACAAAATCCCCTGCAGATAGTCTTCCAACTACGTAAGTCACCCGTGACTTCTTGCATTCACACCAATACATACATACATACATACATACATACATACATACATACATACATACATACATACATACATACATATATACGCATATACAGAGTGAGAATGCCACTACAGAATGTTGGGTCGCGACGTCTTCTCGAGCCTGAGAGCTTGCACATGTTTGGACCTGCAGCAATGCACGTTGCATCCGAACTTGCCAGGGATGATCAACATGTTCGTGGCAGTCTCAGACACAGCTTCTGCTCAGCCAAGCTTAATGGGCTTTCTCTCTTTGAGCAGGCGGCCAAGTCAAGTTACGCTCACGCTGTAAACCTCCCCTTCTGAAATTTCCGTCCCACAACGGAAAACTCATTAGAGTCAGAGGCCATCCACCATGTGGATGAGACGGGTGTGAAGGCTGCTCTGGGGGAGGCTTCCCGTGTGCTCAGAGGAGCGCACTTCCGGGGTCTCCGTTGCAAGCAAGCTTTGGTTGTGGGCTCTGAGATCTCCTAGTCAGCCACCTGAATCCAGGAAACGGTTGCCTCCTACTGGCGCAGCTCGGCATTGCAGCGCTTCACTTCTTTAGAATCCATTTCGAAGTTATTTGTAGTTCCGGCAGGTAGATGCAAACTATCCACCAGATGGAAGAGCTCTGGTTGACAGTACTTGTAATATGTCTACCGGGGTCGAAGTGATTTGTGCACAGAGAATGCGCAAGAGCCATCAAGTTCAGCCTCGGGTGTAATCAGACTTCACCAAGCCAGCTGTTCGGAATGCAGCATAGTTTCATCATGTTTCATGGGTGGTGTTTGTGAGAGGATTTCGTAGCTCATTCCTGGATTCACGGGTCGACGTCCTTCAGTGTGGTTCGTCGAAGGTTTAAAGCTCCGTCTTGGCAAGCCCTTGCACGACACCATATGACAGTTGACGTTGTTTCCGGCTGGAGGCTTGGGTTTGGTAATTCTGGGGGTGTGTGCGTGAGGTGAAAGAAATTGCAACGCTCCTTTGCAGATACTCTTTTGGTACTTAAGCATCACAAGACAGCTCACTCTAAAGCAGCGAGTTCAGGGCAACACCCTATATTTCTCTTGTTCCTCTTGGGGTGAGCTCTTGAAATCGTTCGTACATGCTTTGCATCCAGATCGGGCTCTAATCGACACCGTTGCCGGCTCTTTCCACAAGCTATTTGAATGATATCCCCCATGGTCTGAGGTTCTGGGAAGGCCCCACCCACGGAGCGCAGATGCCCAGTGCGCCGAAGGCCTTTCAAGAATGGTCGAACCCAGGCATGTTTTGCAATGTTGGCTGCGGCAACTCTGGATCCACTGAGTCACTGTCCATTCTCCACAGTCTGACCGAGATGTCGCAGCACGACAGTCTAAGCAGCCCATCGTAGACCACGCTCTCTCGGACTTAAGCACCAACACACCACTTGCAGCAATGGCTCACAGCTATTCAAAATACACACATTGTGAGGAGTGGGGCGCAGCTCATCTTTGGAGCACAGCCGGAATGTACGATCTGGCCGTCCCTCGGCGAGGGTTGGACCGTATGACTAGTCCGTACTGCATGTGCAGCGACCGACTCCTCGTGCCTCACATGTCCTGGATTTCTGCAGCTACTGGTACGAAGCGGACCATCGCTGATGTCAGGCTGCTGCGGGCTTCGACCGGGTTTCAGAGCATCAGGAGCTCGAGAAGGACTTGCAGAGAGCGACGTGGTGGTTGTTTCCCAGCCCTGATTATTATGGAGCCACTGAGAGCAGAAAAGCTTTGCTACTGTCCACTTTGCAAACTTCTGCAGAAGCAAGAAGCATCTTGCCATATGTAACAGGGGTATGAATGCAAACGCGAGATCTGACCGGGGCAGCCGGAGAAATCGCGTTGATTGAGCGCACTACTTGTGTATTCCAAACACGATATTGGGGCATGGCATGTTCCACAAAGGCAGTTCTTTGTGCGTATGATTACGTACTTGTACCACTGCTGTCTTTTTTCAGTCGCATGCCGTAAAGCTGTGGTAGAAGGGTTCACGCATGCGCACATGTGTTTGTGCGCGCGCGGGTGTGTGTGTGTGTGTCTCTGTGCGCGTGTTTGTGCACGTCATGTTCGGTGTTTTGTTGTCTTTGTCTCCACGTGACACTGCCTCTCCGTATGTCGGCACGTCCATCCTTCCGTTAACCGCCATCCATTGTTTGCCTGCCTGCCTGTCCTGGTGTCCGTGTACAGCGTAGCTCGTGTCCGTAGTTCAACACGAACTAGCGAACTGCAAGCGGCAACAATCACTCACCTGTTTGTTGGATGTTGCGCGTGCACTGTAGGAGTTTGACATGAACATGGCTTTCCTCTGCCTGAAGAAGAGAAGCTGAAGGCGCCGAGAACGGTTGCCTTCGAGGATGCTTGGGCTTTCGAACTTTGTGACAAGAGTCTGAAGGGTGCATTCTGAAGACCGAGCTGACATGCCAGCTTTGCCTCCATGGCACGCTGAAGAAAGGTAGCTTGCAGCACATCGAATCGATTCTCGCATTGTCTCGTGCAGAAATGTGCGTGCGGCGCGAGTAGGCTACTTGGGTTTTCTGCGTGGTCAGCCAAGCGTGGGCTCACCACGTGCAGATCCTGTTTTTTTGCGCGCTCGATGGTTGGTGGCTCAAAGCCAGCATGCTGGAGTTCGCCTAGTGAACCGAACCGGGCCAGCCCGTAGAGCCAATGGGGCAAGAGCCCAAGCATTTCAGAGTGTTTGCGATGTCATTAATGCTTATAGGCTTATGAGACACTCATTACTGCTTTGTGAGATTCACTCGTTTGGTGCCCGCAGCATGCATGAACATGCGAGTGGCAAAGTATCAAGCAACCAAGCCAGAGTACACGGAGACTGCATAGTTCTTACAGCGCAGGTGGAAGGGAGCATGGGAACGACTGTTTGAGCATAGGCCTGCTCCCAGCTTGGTTAGAGAAACAGCAAAAAAAGAAGTGAACAGACGCGGGCCTGGGTGGTTGCGAGCCATGCGACACAGACGTTACCCATGCGGAGCTCCCACATGCACGAGCCTGCTTGCAAGTCCCACGAATGCTGAGGCCGCGGAAGTGGCAGAGAAGATGCATGACCCTTGTCAGCAATGAACGAGTGCATGAACAGTATACCATGGCTTGCATGCCATTACTCCGGGACGCAAGACGAAGAAAACTGCAACATAGTGGTCGGAAATGGTATTCGGCTTCTGGTGTGTTGGCTTCGGCTCACAATCCAAGACGAACATGTTCAGATCATGCGCGAGACTGCTGGCTCCCTGCTTGCAACGAGAACGCCGATCTCTGCAAAAACCGAGATGGCTGATGGCCTTCCAACTCTTCCACGTGGAGGTGCACAGTCCCGTCGAACTTTGGCCGTCGACTGCCCTGCGACATACGTGATGTGCTGCAACTGTCATCTGTCATAAGGAAACCTTGGCTCTATTGTGATGAGAATTTGGGCGAGTCAGATGCGATCAGACTCCGGCTTCACACTTTCGTCGTATCAAAACCAGCAGGGGATTTCATCCTTCGGCATTTGCAAAGCAGAATGCCAGGCCAAACGGGCAGCCGCATTCATAGAGGATGCCTCTGAAGTTGAGAGCCTTTCGCCCTGGCCTGAGTTGCTCGATCTAGATTATTGAAATGGGGCGTTCAGAAACTTTCACAAGAGTTTATGGAGTGCATGGCTGGCCATAGGTGAGAGAAGTCGTTTTGCTGCACCTGGGCATGCCGGCATGCGACAAGTGAATGACTGTGACCTTCAGGTCCTACGTGGTTTTTCTCCAAACGAGGCTGCACAGCGAACCACCTCGTACAGAAGTGCCAGCTGCTGAGCTCACGTCGGAGAGAAGCTACCAGTGTGCTTCGGTTTCAAGGTTCCTGCAGCCGATTCTCTCACTGCAGTTTTGCACACCTTCACGCCTTCTCGGCATGCCTTTAAATTGCACAAGATCGCAGGTCACTACGCAGAAAAAGCGCTTTTTATGGTTGCAGCCCACTGCGGGCATCATCAGACTCGCAGTCTTCACGATGCAGCTCTTTCTTGCCTGTTCGTACAAACCACAACAAACGGCCTACAAGACGTTCAGGTCGCGGAAGCCTTCTGGAGGCAGGGATTTGTGCTGATATGGCAAGACCTAATCTTGATGTGTTTGTGGGCTGGCAAAGTGGCTGGCTGTAATGAATGTGGTATAGCAGACGGACGAGATATGTGTGTGACTGTATTTGTACTTCTTATGCCTACACATGCACTCATGACGAGCTGTGATGTGGATGCATGGTCGTAGAGGCAGGGTTGACACCAAACAAGCCGCTGACAGTCCGCTGCTGGTATGTGTACAGTTTATCTGAAGTTTGCTTTCTTTTTTGTGCCGCGAGGTGCTTTGGCCAACAGCTCTGCAGAATTGAGATCCATGACGAGCCCGAAACGACCAAGCCACAGCGGCCAGCATAGCGCTGTCGCCGGCGCTGGGGTGCACCCGGCTTCTCATAATGCGTCACAAGCCTTGGTTGACACAGGGAAGCAGAGCAACACATCCAAGCCAATGTCTTCCTCGAATACATTGGTCAACAAGACGGCGCAGCTCTCAGCTATACATGGGGGGGAGCGGGGAACGCAGTTGATGTCTCTGACAGTGTGACGGCTTCCGATACGGCTCGTCAAGGCATCAAATCACAACTCAGAACTCATAACCCAATCGGAGACATGCCGAACTATGTGCAAAGTGCTCCGCAGGACGGTGGCTCAGGTGAGCAACGGGCTCACCGCAGCAAATTCCCAGTTAATGCAGTCCACGCAGCACGTCACACACCTACAGTAGTAACAGTACCAACGTATTCATGGTTGCAGAGCATCGAAGAGCCCGAATCACGAACACGCAGACATGCTTCCCGACACACTAGCACTAGCCTCTTGAAGTGCCTGTAGCACAACTGGCCTGCAAGGGGGCGGACGTGTCTTGGTCCTCCGGCTTGTCGCATGCCAAATGCCATTTCCGGCCACTGTCCTGACGTGACATTTTTCACTGGCGACCTTTTTTTGGGGCATGCTAGCAGGCAGGGCTGCATAGCTGAAAGCGACCTCTTGAACTGGGAGATGACTGATTTTTCTCCACTGGTCATGCACTCTCGTTTTGTTGCGCAGGCGGAAGCAGTCAAGATGCTCTTTCACTCGACGGCATCGGAGACCGGCAAAGCAAAGCAGGGTCCCAGCAGCACTCACCCAGAGCTTCCTCTGCCCTCCCGGGAGAGTCTCCACAACCTTCATCGTCCAAGGCAGGGTGTTGCTTTTGTGCCGGGACTGTGGTTTTACGTCATATCCTCACTCGTGCGCTGGACGCCGTTTCTTGCAGCTTCATGTGTGCATTACCTTTAGGCGCTAGTGATATCCCCTCCTGTGCACGCTACCACTTTCAATGGAGCGGAGCGTTTGGTTGTGGGCAGCCTTCGGGCTTTGGCTTGGCTTTACGTTGATGACTGGGTACACTCTGTGTCAGGCATCGGAGAGAAGCGACCGAAGTGATCAAGCGTTCTGGAACCCGCGCCTCGAAAGCGATGGGTCGATTGTGATGAACTTGTCTTGATGTGGCGATGTGAAGCGTGCAGCTAGAGTGCTGTTCGACAGTTCTGGACAGCAGGGACAGCACGACGAGTCACGACTGTGGGCAGCTGTCCGGCGACCAAGGTTTGTCCACAGCGATAGTGAGATTGCGAGCACCCACACGCGGTCCGAGTCTAGCGACATGCCGTTGCAGCCGCCGCAGCCTTTTTTTTCTCGTCCTGGCAACCTTCCAGAGCAGGCCGGCCGGGAAAGCGTGCTGCAAGCTTCTAGCGAGTCTAGGGATACTCAAGATTCGGGGACCCTCATGTTTAGACGGCGTCGGAGCCCTTGAATCCCAAAGCGGAGCGAGCTCCTGCCGACAGAATCGAGCCTAGGCCTTGGCGCTTGCAGGCCAGGTCGACAGGTCAAACCACAGCGAGCAGATGCACGCAGCATTACGACGACAGCAGATCCATACACCGACGGACGGGCTGCCGTGAAAGGCAGTGTGCCGACTCAGAAATTAGTCGCGTCATTGGATTGCTTCCAAACGCAACAGACACCCCACACATGCCACCCAAACACCTTTGATGCGGCAAAGGCGAAGAGATGTGACATAGCTGTGTTTGCTTCTCGTCCCTGGTACTGAAGCCCCGTCGGAACGAGTTGCAGACCAAATTAGCCAGGAGGCTCCCGCCAGGCCGCCTGGTATCTGGACGAAGCCGTCGCTCGTGTTGCAAGTTCATTGAAGAGCCACCGAGCTGGAGAACACGCCTTGCACAGCCTTGCAAGCCCACGTCCCTTGTCACCCCTGTCAAAAGTTTCGCAGCTGAGGACGCAAATGGGGTCGCTCGAAGGCGAGCCCAAGCTGTCCAGCGACAAGCCTCCGATAACGGCTCCATCCCGGCCGCCAGGAGCAGCAGAAGTACGTAGTTCACTAAGGCAGTGAGGGAAAGGTCAGAGCCATGTAATGCCCGAGCTGCACCGGCACCATGAGTGTTTGGACAAGCAAAGGGCCACCATGGAACCTGCTTGCACGCATGCCAAGATGTGTGCTGATTGAAGTTGCAGAGGAGTCTTCCATGCGCGACCTTCCTCCAGCAGCACATTCAACTTGAATGCTCCAGTGTTCGTCCCTCAAGGGCACGCAGCAAAGAGCGAGCCGCCAGAAGCAAACCAGGCAGTTGCAGAGGGAAGAGTGCGTGATATCGGAGTGCATTATTTTTCTCTTAGAAGCTCTTAATCGTTTCTTTTGGGGGACATGGGTTAAAACAAAACCTTTTTGAGGGATCAATAGAACTTCCCAAGGATCAAAAGAACTTTCCCAGCTTTATTAGGCAAAAAAACAGAGTGAGGGAGAGCGACAAAAAGCAAGAGCGAAAGAAAGAAAGAAGAACAGAAAGCAGGAACGGCAGAAAGAAAGAACGAACGAAACAAGGAAGGAACGAAAGAAAGAAATAGCGAACCGTAGCCTTTTTGGCTTTTGGAACCTGCACTGGAGCCGTGGATGTCAAAAACCCAGTCTGGCTTCCGAAAGAAAAAATCTACATCACAAGCCCTATTTATCGCAAGAAGACTTATGGATATGGCAGAAAGGCAAGGTACCAATCTAATGCTTGTATTATTAGACTGGCGGCTCAAGTTCTCGGCTCGAGCCACCCCGAGGGAGAGACGGTTCCTCTGTGACAAGTTACCTTCCCCTATGACTGGGGAGAGTAGGCCCAAAAACATCCAGATAAGCTTCGGGACTGAGTTGAACCCAAAGCTGCCATGTCAGGTCCCCCCGAACAAGTGACCTTGCCCAGTGTTGGTGGTGGTGCTGCAAATGCTACTGCTGCCCCTGCGAGCATGTTGCCTGAACGTGATTTGAAGGAGCAGAGTTCCCGTGAACCTGCTCTTACTGGACCAGCAAGAAGGGTTTCGGGAGGAGTAGCCTCACATCAAGGAGTGCTCGAGCAGTCTGCGAGAGGAAGAGGCGATGCCAAAGATAGGGACAGCCCTAAATTTGATGCTGAGCGTTCCAGAGAAAGAGAAAGAAGCAGAAGGCTTGAAAGGCCCCCAAGACGCACTGACACTAGAAATGATGTGTCTCGCGAAGCTGAACTCAAGAAACCCAAGCTTGAACATGAAGCCCCTTCCAACACAGATGAGCTCATGGAAGCCGCTGCTGCCCATGGAACGGTAGAGTGTCATGTTGCAAGCCACTTAGCCGCTGTGGGATCTGATGCCCGTGCCTCTGTTTTTGACCTTACCCAACAGGATTCCCAGGATGACCAGTCTCCTGATCGAGGCCAACAGATCCCACCTCCCTATCACCCACATCCTGCCGCAGGAATAGGGAATGCCTATGAGAGAGGCCAAGGACCTGAGACTGCCGGCTTAATCCATGCCCCTACCCCACATCCTGGTGCCCCCACTACTCCCCTAAATGAACTACTGAGGAACCAAGGGAACGCACAACCCCCCTGGATAGGTGACCTGCTAGGATCCATGGCTGCCCTACACAACAAACAAGACCGAACACATGCAGACGTTCTCAGCTTTGGACATGAAATCCAAGCCCATGCGTTGAGACTTGACACACTTGAGACAGGTATGAAGGAACATACGGATAAACATGCAACTACCCATAGCAGACTTACTGCCCTGGAGAAGCAACTTCATGAACTTCAAGTGTCTCGTCACTCGCGATCACCCACACCCTCCAGACATGGTGGGCGTAGTCCAAGAAGCCCCCGCTCACCCCACTTCTCAAATGTCCCGGAAAGAGGAGGTGACCTCAACAGCGAGGTTGACGATCTTCAGATTGTCATTGGGGGTTGGGTTGATGTTCGGAAGACTGATGCCTTTGAGGAAGTAAAGAATATGCTCCAGGCCATCAACTTCCCACAAGCTGCTAAAGACTTCTGGGCACCAGCATCTAGGACGAACTTTGTCAGGGTGACACTTGCCTTTCCCGAACCGAATGCCCATATATCGGTACTTCGATCCTTCCAAACCAAGATCATTACAGCGTTGAAGAGCAAGACTTTCAAAAGCGGAATCAACGGGCAAAACAGCTGCAAGATTTGGGCGACAAAAAACAAGTCAATTGAGGACAGAGCCATGATTCGAGCCTGTGTCTTGTCTAATTAAGCTCTTCTACGAAGCTTTGCCACCACATGAAGGACGCGCTGTTGCGACTCCAGAGATTGTTTGGAAGGGAGGGAGGGTATTTCTTGACCACGTGCAAGTTGTGTTTCACATTGATAAAAGGGAGCCAGGAGGTGGAGACTTGTTTCTGCCTGACAATAAAGGAAACCACATGGAGTGGTATCTCTGTGCACATGCTTTTCACACTGCCACAGGACGCGAGGCGGATACCTTGCATGAGTGTTACACACAGTATGGAAGCACTTCAACGACCTCAAACTAGCAGGCAAAAACACTCAGTTTCACGCACTCAGCTGGAATGTCCAAGGCAAGACACTCCAGAACATTAGTGACACTTGGGATCAGCTGTGTCTTGATGGTATGGACTGTGTTGGTGTTCAGGAACTCGGAGGTTTGGCTGGACAAACCGAGGAATGGAAACTGCATGACACCAAACTGGATGGTGCATGGGGCTTCTATACCTGCCGTCCTCCCAAAGTCCATCATGCCATTGCCCTAGGACTCCCTGCCAACGTCCTCCCGTATGTCACTGATGTCTGTGTGTTGACCTGTGGAATTGGGGTCCTTGTTCGGAAGGACTCCTCTAAGAGGTTTTTTGTCAGCGCCCATCTCCCTCATAAGCAAAGAGAGGACTGCATTGAAATGTGGCAGATTTTTCAAACTGAACTCGATGCCTTTACTAATTCGCGACGCTTGCATGACTCTTTAATTCTCTGCATTGATGCCAATTATGAATTAGGAATTTCTGAGTCGGCCGAAGGAATTAACACCATGGATGAAAGAGGGCCCATTAGCAATCTGCTTATCCAAAGCCATGGTCTTGAATACTGGAGGCCGGATTCCTATACATGGTCTAACTCGCGAGGATCTACCTCTAAAATTGACTATGTGATGTCTTCCCAACCCTTAGTCCGTGAGTCTTACTTTAGGACCATCATTGATTCTGATACTCTACTTGGTAGTGACCATCGTGGTTCTGTCGCAATGTTTGAAGCCAACTGCTGCTTCCCGACCCAAACGTCCCCCACGTAATAGGTGCGGCAAGTGGATCGTTTCTTCTGAAGAAGCGATTTCTGCATGTGAGAACCTTGCTGAAAATCTTGAGCTGCAGATGCAAGATTTGTCGATGAAAGCCTTGGCCAACGCAGCCAAGACTTGCTCCTTCCGAGGGACTTCTTGCAGATACCGCGACCCGCCCAACATTAGAGCCCTAATTGCCGAACGTAGGAGACTCTCTGGCTCTGATGCCCGTAACTTGGGGAAGCAGATCGTGAGACTACGCGCAGTAGCCAAACAAAATTGGATGACGGACTTGCTAGATAAGGGCGCTTCAGGTGACTATCGGATCATCTCTTTCTTTAAGAGACGTCAGTCTTCTTTAGTGACCCATTGTAACTACTTGACCAGAGCTGGGGGCCGCACAAAAGCTTTATGTGACCTCAAGAGGTTTTATCGGCTTAAATATGCTGACCCTGATCCAGTGCCCAAAGACCTCCCCATTCAACTTTGGCGCGAAGGGGTCGGCCCGACTCTTGCCCCAAGACTGATAACCAGCGAGGAAATCGAGTTCGTACTCTCTACATGTAAAAGGGGCAAATCCTGTGGGTCGGATGGTATCAGCTACGAGTTTCTACAAATAGCAATCCAATCCGGACTACGAGATCACCTCACTGAGTACTTTAATGCTATTTTACTTGGTTCACATTTTGTACCTGAAGAGTGGTTCGTCTCCAAAGTCACCTTTATTCCTAAGGTGGTCGGCCCCCCTCACCCCAAAGGACCTCCGCCCCATCGTACTCTCTTCTGTCCCAGGCAAAGTTTTTACGAAACTCCATTTATATAGGTTACGAGCTCACTTCCCAGCTATGAGCGCAGGGCAACTTTGTTCAGTCCCCGGGGCACAAACGCTTGAAGGCTCATGCGCCCTCCAACAATGCATCCGTTTGTCACAAGAATATCATCTGCCCCTAGTTGTAGCAAAACTCGATATCACGAGCGCGTTCGACCATCTAAGCCACTGCGCGGTGGCTCGTTTTTTGCAACATGTGAAAGCAGAAATTCTGATGCTCATTATCACTTATTCTTCCATTTTAGTAGGTATGGCTGATTCCGAGTGGGCCCAAGACCTTAACAGGGGAATTGTCCAAGGTAACTCGTACAGCGCGGAAATCTTCGCGAGAACGGTCGATTATTATCTAGGTTTTTTGGTTGGACAATGGCAACAACAGGAAGAAACCTGGTTAAGGCAAGAGCTTGGTGATTCATCCTTTGTTAAGCTTTTTAATATACTTTTCGCGGATGACTTAATCTTATTGGCTACTAGTTTCGAGCAGCTCACTCGTATGCTGGAACAAGTACGTAGCACTCTGGCGGCCATAGGGCTCACCCTTGCTACCGAAAAATGTAGAGTGCTGTCCGCCCCCTTTCTTGAGAAACAAACGGTCAGGATAGGTGGCATCGCCTTAAAACACGTTTCCTCGTTCCTCTTTCTAGGAGTCCTCGTCGGGTTTGGGGTCCAGTGTCAAACTGTACTGAACACCCGACTCACCTTTGCAACAAATAGCATCTGGGGACATTTTAAGCTCCTCAAAAGGCCGGTAGGATCAAATAGGAAAAAATTGCACCTTCTTCATTCATACGTCACTTCTAAGTGGCGATGGATGAGTGCATGTGTCAGGCCAATTCCAGCAGTTCAGCAAGCCCTTAAAACCCTTCATACGTCTTTTCTTGGATCCCTTTGTAGGTTCACGACAGATCCTTTCGTACCGCTAGTATACAACTGGGTCATTAGGAGACGGGCTGCGCGCATGACAGCCCAAACCCTGCAACATTGCAGGTGGGAAGGCCTGCACGCACAATCATTCCTTCGTTTTTGGGGTCATGCTGCGCGCATTCCAAACGCAAGACAATCACCAATCACAATTGTGTTGGCTGTGAGGAATGAGGAATGGATTTCCAAATATGGCCATATACATAAACGTTCTTTGGGGTTTTGGCCTAATGCTGCTCGCCTTATCCAAAAAATTTGGGAATCCTTCCGTGAAATCGGACAGTGCCCCTTCTGGTATCAAGCCTGTACCAACCGCACACTTTGGGAAGAGACTATCAATAAGTGGTTGATTTTGCCTTCTTTGTGCCCTTGTGCCATGGAGATGAGCCGCCCCTTCACCAAACTGGTGGAGCTCCTTTGGTGCGCCACACAAGTGAGTGGCACGACATATGTGGAGATTTTTGCTTTCGTGGTGCTCCTGCTATGCTCTGCTTCCATCATTCTTCATGTACTGAACTGGCAGAGGAAAATCATGATGGTTTTGCAGGCGCTGCAGACACAGGTGCAAGACCTCGGTTTTGCACACCAGCGACAACAAAAAGAGATGCTTGAGGAGATAGGTTTACAGATCAACTGTATTGCCCAATTTTTCAAGCCGGCCAACTTTGCTGAAGCTGCTACAGGACTCAATGAACAACTAAGAGAAGTCTTGGAGCACCTTAGCGCACTCACGGTGCAAGTGGAGTCGCTCAAGGACTTCACGACTGATGCAAGTGACCGGGACCCCAGTACAACAGGGCTGGTGGCCTTACACGTCGACGAACTGGGCCAAGTCAGGAAGCAGATTTTGGAGATACTCTCCAACTTCAAGGCGCTGAATGCCATTGGCACTGAAGTCACGGCCCGCGAGGTTTTTGAAACAGTCACGGAGGCCCACGCAATTCTGACACGGCTACAGCCCATGCTCAAAGATGACATTATTCCCGCCATCAAGGACAACAAGGCCTTCATGGACTCCCTGTCCACGACCAAGCAGGTCACTTCTGTTGAGCGCAGACTTGACGAGCTAGGGGAAAAGACAGCGGTCCTGAGGGTTGTCCTCGTCGACCAGACGAAGGACAAACTCCTCACCCATGTCAAGGACCACTCAGGGTGGACAAACAAGGGGATTTCGGATGTCACGGCTATCGCCCGCAACCTCCTCGCGCAGTCAAAACAGCTGACTGAGATGGTGGGAGCTGGGCAGGAAGCGTCTGCGCAGGCGCAACAGACCCTCCTCCACTCGGGGGAGGGTGTTGCCAACTGCGAAGATCGCCTCATTCGCTTGGAATCCATGACGACGGGGTTGGTGGACCAGCTCACGGATACGGACTACAAGGTGATGGAAGGTCTACAAGAAGTCAAACACGACTTGCCCATCCTTCACGAAGTCCTTTCGAGACTACCTAAGCTTCCCCAGAGGAAGCCCCCGACGACGGAGAGACAGACGACTGACCCGGGACCGGCACAGAGTCAGTCCTCACAGGCCCAGGTCCACCCGACGACACCGCCAACGAGCCTTGGACCACCGGCACCCGCGGCACCTGTCATCCCTGTCTCAGTTGATGCTGGAAGCAGTGGAATCCAGTTGCGACTCTCCGAACATGTTGGTGCAGTGACAGCAGTGGGCCCAACACCGGTCTACCTTGGGAGTGAGCGTCAGCAGCCGCCACCAAATTTTCTTATTACTCCGATACCGCAACAGCCCGCAAGTGTCTCGAGCAATGACATTTTGAGGGCCATGCTCAATCAACGCTGATCCCTGCTGAGAGTGCGTCGTTTGGCTCTGTTAGGCTTTTCGTTAGGGCTTGACTGCGTTCACAAAACTGAACAGAATGGGATCAGCCGTAATCGCGTCAGCTCTGTGACTCAAGCCATGGCATGGAGTGCCATAGGCAATAATCTTTCTGCACGACATCATCCCTGAATCCCTAATTACTGCATACTGCATGCTTTGTACATTTTGTGTTGCATTATAGGACTGCTCCGCACTGCAAGTTGCGTGTCCTTAATTTGTAATTTGTTGCATGTTCTTTAATTGGAGTGTGCTCTGCTGGCTGGTCCAGCTTTAATTCTTAATTCATGTTAATTCAAACAATCGAAAAGTGCTGAAATGCACCTATCGATCAGGGGTTCAGGGCCTGAAGCCTCAACCACATACCGTCACGAGCCGTGCCAGCACAAAGATCGTACATCGAGCGCTCGTAGTTAGGCGCACAACATGTCTGCAATTGTTCACATGTCTGTCGCTGCCACTTCTGTAGCTGCTGATGCAACCTTGCCCAATGCCCAATTCTCCCCAATTGTAACAAAATGCCGAGAGTCGAGGCTCAAGAGACCCCTTGCTTTAGGTGGACAGGATAAGGGATGACCTCCGAATCCAGTGGAACTCCAGTCACGGTCTTCCCACCCCAATGCCAGGATCTGCTGCTATCCCTGACTATGTCACAGGATGTTCAGATTGAGCTCGATAGTCAGGAATTTGATAACGCACCCTGCCCCCACAGTCCAGTAATGTTGGCTCAGCAGTGCGAGGAAGATCCAGGTGTCCCTGTAAACCACCGCATGACATCGCAAGCAATCTTCCAAACGGTCTTTACACCTTTGGAAACTCGTCTGATCAGTAGTGCACTTCAAGTGGACCCTAGACTTTGTGAATCCGAACGCCTTTGTTTCGCACTCAATAAGAAAATTTCCAGGGGTGAAAAGACCGTTTGTCGTAGGGATGTAGCTGAAGCATGGCAGTGTATTCCGAACAGATTTAAACTACCAGCTCGAAATAACCATGCAGGTCCTCTTCAGGCGAATGAGATGCAACGCAATCCCAAAGTCATCTACTTCGGAGTCAGTCCGAGAAATAACTCGTGTGCCCTGAATGGATCCTGGAATCATCCCCAGCTACGTCAAACTGTCCTGTCTTTCATCAAGCAGAACTGCCCAGACTTCCGTTTCACCACCTTTGCTCTTCGTGAGGGATTTTGCCTCGGACCCCATCGCGACCCTCGTAATGCTCCCTGTGGCACTCTGTTTCAGGTTCTGTCCGAGGTTGAAGGTGGTGGGTTGTGGCTTGCTGATGCACAGGGAGATGTCTATATGCCTCACCAGGGCAATCAAGCCAAAGGGAGAGTTTATGAAGCCAAAGAAATCCCCCTAATTTTCGATGCTCGAACACATTTGCATGCCTCAAGCGAGTGGCAGGGAGGTCAACGACTCGTCCTTGTGGCGTGGAGTGTGTCACACGCTTTTTCACTCACACCAGACCTTCGCCTTGAGCTTGAACAATGGGGCTTCCCACTCCCTGGGCCAGATGACCTTTCTTACCCCAATCCTTGTCAACCTGTCTCAAGCCCCTGTAAGAAGAAGCTCCGTTTGGCAAATGTCTGGGATGCTCTCCGCAGTGACAAGTCGGGACTCATCCTACAAGGCAACGTGGGAGATGAACGACCAAATGCCTGATGAGTTTCGGGTTGTGCATCTCCTGTGTGTCCCTGTTTGGACCCCCTAGTTCAATTTCACCAATGCTTTGACACAGGTCGAATGGAGAGATGCACCATTGTCCAAGTCTATGCATGTTTCAATTCGTAATTGATTCTGGAAGAATCTAATTAAAACCAATTAAATGGTGAAAATGAATGATGACGTAATGTCCACCTGCATGCGGTATTCTGTTCGCTATCAAACCACATGATGCTTACACAAGAATGATGTATGATGATACCACACCGATCACAAGGTTGCTGCTCCCCTGCCTTCTCACCACTGGGTCACTGGATCGGGGGACCTGACATTAGCTTTAGGGCAGACATGAACTTTATTAGGATCAGGATAGTTTCCCCCAAATATGTCCCTGTATACATATATTGGTCCTCAGGTTCTAGGGCTACTATCTCTCAGCTTTCGGTATGCGTATGGCCTCAACCTGTCTCGAACCTTATCTAAAGCCCGTTTCCCTCGTTTCTATCTTACGCACTCAGGCTGGTTTTGATTTTTGAAATTCCAGGATAGTGATACTTGGGCTGATTTTCAACCCGAAGCCCTAACCCGTCGCCAGCGCTGACTCATGGCCGCACGCGCAAACTATCCAAAGACTTGGCTACCCTACCCTGGACCATTGCCGCCTCGTCCTGAATGGACCTGATGATCCTGGCTTGGAGACAAACTAGTCTGACATCCCTGACTTTGGAGTCTGGTCTGACATCCCTGGCTTTGGAGACAAAATGATCATGTTCTGCGGGTATGGCACCAACAAGAAGTGACAAGAGATGTGCCACTGCGCCAACTTGGGCCGTCTGACTGCAGCAAAAAAAAGATGGGAAGAAATCAGTACCGGCAAGTTGGCACGAGAATGGATATGGCTGGATGGACCAAACAGAGGGTGCCTTTGCACGTCAGTGATGCGGAAAGCAAACAGCATGGTGAGAAGAAGGATGCCCCAGTTGGTTGCTAGCTGAACAAATACACTGGACCACTGCCCTGATGAAGTTTGACAAAGCTGCATGTTTGGTGCATATCAGCGACCTTGCGAGGTAATTGATATTCACTGAACTTTTACCGGGAATTTCAAACTGGGAATGTCATCAGTGAGTACTAAGCTCTGTCACCTGGGATCTCTACTGGGAAGTCATCTGGGCTCCGCCTGCAGCGCAACTTGAACCATGGGATCCAGAGAACCTCTTTGACTTCTGAAATTGGGGCGAAAGCTGAACACCTGAGCGCCTGACACAAAATTTGTAATTTGTAACTAGTAACACTGCGTGCAAGAACATCCCATGTAACAATGAAAACAAGAGGATGGGAATTCATGCACTTCGAATCCGCGAGGGAGAGAAGTGCAATATGTGGCATTTTGCCAGTGATGCTGAATGACAACCTTGATTTGCTCTGCTGAACAGGAGCGGAGAGTGCATGCTCAACTCAAGCATACAAACTTAGCTTGAGATGAATTTGCCGACTTAACCTTTCAAACCCTACCTCGCGACTCGCTCAGCCATGTAGGAGGCAGAATTATTAGACTGGGAAAAGGCTCTTGACAAAGTAGACCAGAGCAAACTCATTGAAGTACTATCTCGATTATGTATACCGCAACGTATCATGAGCATTATCCAGAACAGTGAGGAGGACGCACAGTTTAGAGTTGTAAAAGGCAACGTCCGCTCCAAGTATCAGACGCAAAACTCAGGAATACGACAAGGATGCCCATTATCACCATATCTTTGTGGAGTTCTGATGACAGCAGTCTTCCAGGACATCAAATCAGTTTTGTGCACACCAAGGCAGCGACAACCTATACCAGGCATTAGCTATGCAGAAGTTCTCTATGCCGACGACACACTGTTGTTTGGAACGCACACCCACACGATAAACAAGCTGCTGCAGCAAACACAAGTAGAGTCAGCTAGTTACAATATGAAACTCAATTTTGAAAAAGTATCAATCTCACTATCAATCGCAAACAGTCCTCTATCAAATTTATGGATGGGTCGGCCGTTCCGAGGAAAACCCAGGCAAAATATCTTGGAGCAACTCTAACAGACGCAATTGACAACCATCAAGAAGTTATGTGTAGAATCGGGGAAGCCACAGCAGTCGCCAAACAACTAGGCTTGTTCTCGTCAAAAGCCCGCACAACAATCAAATGGAAGCTACGAGTGATGGAGTCCATTGTCTTCAACAAGTTGGTATACGGCTTAGAAACTATTCAACTTACGCGACGTGAGCAAGACCAAATAGACGTTTTTCAACTAAAAATGTTCCGGCGTGTGCTCAATATACCACCTTCCCATATCGACAGAAGCTGGACAAACCAAAGAGCTGTGGACACTTTGTGGCAAATGCAAAAATTCAAGTACGTTAGATTATCAGTGAAATGGAAACAGAAAAAACTTACCTTATTAGGCCATATCCCGAGAGCACCACATGATGACCCAATGCGGGAAATACTGTTTCAACCGGGAAAAAACATTCCAAGAAGCGAGCATGTGCGCAGGGTCGGCAAACCGAGGGCAAACTGGCTACTGGACACATTCGTAGAAGCATATGCTTTCTTACACCCTCAAGCACACTTCGACGAAACCATCCTTGCGCTTTGGAGCGAAATAGCAGACACGGCCATGCGCCGCGACCCCCCTTTTGAAACAAAGGTCAACGAAGCCTAAAGGAGAGCCACCTGATAGTGCGTTTTTACGATCAACAAGTCAACGAAGATTTCATCGAATATGTCGTCGACAAGTCCACGGAACTGCTTCAGTGAAAAGATATTGCAGTTGTCACCGAAAGCTTCACCGAATATGTCATCGAATATGTCTCCGACGAAATGCTAATGTAAAGAACGCTGGTCAATCAATGTAAAACGACCGTTATCTACGAACCCTGTAATAGACCCCACCTTGATTTATTTCTTGAGCCCCAACACCAATACCCTGGTACACATGCGCCCGTGGGACATTTCAGCCTACTTACTCTATGCGGCAGTGGTGTAGCCTCCTAAAATTTTCCAATCTTTTGTCAGCCCTTGCCAGCCTCTGATATCAGATGGTTGCAACCCTTTCCCGAAGTTGAGCAACGCTCAGCGCCTTATGGAGCTGCGTATCAGTGAGTGAGTGAGCCATTTTGGCTCAAGGCCATAGTATCGCTCGCGACTTCCAAGCTTTGTCTTGCGACGTTCTAGGTTGGTGACTTTGGCCGTGGATCCGGTGCCATTTCGAAAGCTCGCACAGGGTACTGTAGCAGATCGTAGCAAACATGGCGTACGCCTGATGATGTTTGAAGAAGCAGGTCTCGTACACTTCCTGACTTGCGATCGATCGAATTATGCAGGATGAGGGTTTGGATGATCAGCGCAGTGTACAGCGAGCAGCACAACTGCCAGCACCTCTAGGCTGGGATAAGTTTTTTCAGAAAGTCCCAGATCTGCGTGAGCCATTGAGTCCATTGCGTGCGGCTACGATGGATCAGCTGCTCGTTTTGTTCTGCGGCAAGTTGCACGCACTGCGGGGGTTGAAGCATGAAGCGGCGAGTGAATGCGAAGTGTCAGTTCTGGATTACGCAACCCTACAAGTGTAAAGCTCTCATGGCAGTGATGTTGAACCGCCGGGACACTTGTAGAGGGGTTGTCACATGACAACACTAGGGCGGCCGAATTAATGATGTTCTGTCGGCAGCAAAGAATGCTTGTTGGCGCGATTTGTGCATTGAGCGTCGTCCCAACCATCTGGTGCATCGTTTCGATGATGGCTTGTGGGCACATGCACGGACTGCCAAATTAGTCCCGACTGCGAAGCGAGAGACCTCATCTGGCGAGTCCGACAGTGAGAGTGCAAACAACGAAACAAATGACCACGAAAAGACTTACAGAAAGGAACAGCGGAAACAACGAAAAAAAGAACCAACAACACAGAATAGCAGAAATAAAGACAGAACGAACGAATGATTGACAAAACCCAAAAAGGAAAGGAATACTAACAAAGAGGGGGCGGCAGGCAAATAAGAGGAAAGACATGGAAAGGACATAGAGAAGGAACGGAAAAGGTACAAAGACGGAAAGGGAGAATAATTACACGAAAAACCACACAAGAAACAACATTACAACAATATAGCATGCGAGAAAAGACAACTAAAAAGCTACAGATAGAAGGGCTGGAGAGCCATTTCTAGATTGATTATCGTCTATGTATCGCTATTGTTCTCAAGTGGCATTGTACTGTTTTTATGTGATGTGACCTTGTTATCATACGTTACTAATCAGTTACTAAGATATAAATATTCAGACATGATATTATTTGCTCTAGGGGACATCGTGCCAATATCAGTTTGTGTAGAACCCATATAAAGATATCGTGTTTCCAAATGGAGGGGGCTTCGCCCGCCCCCAACCCCCGGGCTCCCCGAAAACACCGTCATACAGGCATCGTATCGCTGTTTAAAATCGGCATTATGGTGCCAGACCGGGGGAGGGGGCGAATTCATGGAGAGGCATCGTGTTGCCAACGGGGTGCGCCCCCCCCTCTAGCCCGGTAACTCCCCGCTTGTTTAAGACGTGCATGGACCGTGGGCTCGAAGGTTTCCCCCCAAGTGCTGACGGGACCCAGGAGGAGGATTCGGAGTTTCTCTGCTATTTGCCAAGTACTGGTGGATTTGGTGGGCGCGACCGGAAAGCCTGCTCTCCTGTACTGGCAGGCTCCGGGTGAAAGAAAATGCCGTTTCCAAAATATTGGCGGAATTCGGGGCCACGCGGCGTTTATGCGTCCCCTCACAAACTGGCAGGATTCAGGACGACACCCAAAATCCATTCCCCCATGTACTGCTGCGATTCAACATTTTCGACCATATACTGACAGGATGATTCAGGACGACACCCAAAATCCGTCCGCCTCATACTGCTGTGATTCAACGTTTTCGATACAGGGATAAGTATATAGAATAATTTTTTGATCTTTGGGAAGTTTTTGATTCCGTAAAGAGAGTTGCTAGTTGATGTTCTAAAACAAGTTGATACCTCACCCCGGTTTATTTGGGCAGCCATTAACAACCCCCCCCACTGTTTCTACTGTGTTTTGCGGTCCAGTCAGGAGTTACTGCTTCAGTAAGCCAATGTTCGGCCTGGTTTTTGAGCCGGTGCACTGCAAGTACCAAGCCCAATCAAATCAACTAGTCGGCAAGGCCCCCCTGTCCCGAGTGTACATGATGACATGATGAGAGGCCAGTGTCTAAGTCTGACGTGTTGAACCCACCACTGCATGCAAGAACTGTAGCTCAAAGCCAGGCCCTCCCTGTGCACAACTTCTTGCCCAGTGTCCATGACGGAAATCTTACATAGCTCAATTGCAGGACAAAAGAATCGGCAACACGCCATCACGCATGCTGACAAGCCCCGCGACGAAAGACTGCCAGGACCAAGTGAAGCAGACCTGCATTGCTTACTAACGCCCCTGCCAGCCACGATCATAGTTTACCCGGTAGCTCACATGGTCTCGAATGAAACCGCGGTCGTGAAAGAAACTAAGACCCTCGGTTTTCTAAAGGCATGGAAACCGTTCGGACACGAGAGGCACTTGCTTCTTGCGCGAATGGGTGCATTTTGTCATGGAGCCGTCGTTGCCTCCAATCCAAAGAAGCGCCGTGTCAGGATGGGGCTACATCGCCGGCGACCTGGCAGACATTCCGCTCCTGCAAAGGCCAAACCCCAAAAGAACCAATGGACCACAACTAGCCGGGATTTCCAAGCGTGCAGTGAGCGTTGCTCGCATCGCTGCTGTCATGCACAACCGGTCAAGAGCCCTCGATGGTGCTGCATATCCACGTAGCATGCAGCTTGAACAAGGCCGAAGCCTGGTAGTGGTGTTTCTTCATGAGGGTGCTGCTGTTGCCTGACGCTGCTAGAGAGAGCGAGAACCTGAACACTCGGAACGTGCGCTTCTCTGGAAGCGACACGGCGCTTGTTTGAGTTCTCCGAATCATGATTGAGCTACTCAACATGCACTCAGCACTGCACCCAACTAAGGATGAACGGCCTCAGAAACCAACAGACCCCAGCGCAGATGCGGAAAGTTCTCAAGGAGCTGCCGTGCCTTTGCGCCCACCAGGAGCGGCGGTTTTGGGATCCTAGCCCATGGAGAGCATGGAGGATAATATCACTCTGGCGTAGAGAGCCTCCACCCTGAGCATTGAACCTTTTCTGAAAGCTTACCGTGATGCCTGCTAGCGAGCTGCAGGAGACTTTTCGTCTGGTGCTTCAGAGAAGACATTGAGTGGAGGTTACGGCACATACATGCAAGATTTCCAGAGCTTGTCTGTCGGTAGCGCAGCGCATCCTAACGGATGCCAGCCGTGTATCTTCCTCTCCTCTTCCTCGGGGAAATGCCCCAAAGGTTCAGCTTGTCAATACTGCCATGCACCGCATGAGGAGATGCGCAAAGCGCGCTTGAAAGCGTTGCCGCTGGACAAGCAGATGCGAAGCACCCGTTTGCAGTAGTTCCAGTTTCAAACATGCCGGAGCTTCCGCGAAAAGGGCATGACCTGGCAATGGTGTGCAACGACATAACGCAACACAACCGCGACCTCTCTCTGCAGTGACGAATACTAGTTCCGTGAGCCATATTCAGCATCAGATCCGAAGCTTGCTTGCCCTGCTTGGCTTGCTGGGGTGGCTGTAGAAATTGCAAGTGACAAGAAGGTCAGCTCTCCAACTCTGGGCGACTACGTCAAGGCTGCCATCGGTTTCTTGTAGAGGTCATGAAGCCAAATGCGCTGTACTTGAAAACCTTCTGGTCTTGTAATCTTGTCATCTCTCCCGGCAAGTGGTTGATGGCAACGGTCCGTCGGACTGGTTGCTCCAACCGGCCGAGCGTACGCTGTCTTTGTCTATTGCAGCTGCTTGTGTTCCAGCACTCAGCATGCGCGAGTACAAAGCAAGCCATTCGGCAAGTCAAAGGCTTGTTTGGAGCTTCGCCTTGGTTGGGGTTGCAGGCTTTAGTAGGGGCTCTCTCCCCACCTTGTCAGGTGGTCTTCGAGCTTGCGTGGTGATGCACTCCTTTGTGGCTCTTGCCCAGGCTCTTGCTGCACTGGCTGCAGAGACCACAGCTTCCGTGGGTGATGCCCTTGGCGTGGGAGCTCGGATTAGATGTCCGGCCAGGGCGGATCTCATGAGAAGTCGGCCTTGAAAACGGAGTGTGTTGAGGAGAGACGGCCGATGATGATTCTCAAAACGCGACCGACGAGGGGCAGGATCGGCAGGGTTGCAGGTTCCGAGTCATGCCACGGGAAGAGTTGATCTGGGGCTGCCACAGTGCAAGGACGAGGCCTTGGGAACATCTGCAGCAGTGGGGGCCACCATTGGCGTCGTTGTCCGCATCTTAGTTTACCAACTGTCAAGGGCGTCAAGACACCATAGTATGAAGGATTTGGGATGATTTGGGCACTGCAGTCTCGTTCCTCAATCAACTTGTTCCGAGTAGCTTGCCAAATGGAACACTAGCAATACTGGTAGCAAAAGCCAGGTGCTGAGAAACAGGCCATCCCCTCATCTCAAATTCTATCAGCATCTTTATACACGCCAGGTTGGTGCGACGGTTGGCGTTAATTGAAGATTGAAAAATATGGATTTGATAAATTATCATATCATAAAGGATGACATAAATTCAATCATCCTATCGATATTCAATAAATATATATAGCTTTATGATGCTAAAGAAATATTTTGATAATTATTCGAATTCAGAAAATATGAATTGATTGATAGAAGAATATGATTCTTGATATTTGAAATCGATTTAAGAAATTAGAATTCCGAATTAGAAGCTTATTTCTCGAATCTCAAAATTCGAAGAATTCCGAATTTAATTTCTTCTAATTTATTTCGAACAATTTAATCGTTCTCTATTTCTCTATATTCAATTAAGATCCTAGATTAATTTATATATAAATATTCTCTTTCTTTTACTATTACTCTTCTTTTTCAAATATATTAAATTGAATAAGAGATATATTTATATAGGTATATACATATATTTAAATACATATGATTTGATTTATGCTTTCTTTTTAA
>CAJNDV010031229.1:38784-50320 GCA_905221635.1 Symbiodinium sp. CCMP2456 | reverse complement strand
CCCATGGATGCTATGCGTGAACGGATGGAGTTTGTGGGAACGTTATCATGGTTGGCCCATGGATGCTCCGCGTGAACGGATGGAGTTTGGTTTGGGCATGGATAGGCTGGCAGCATGCACGCGAGCCAAAGTCGGCACGATGCAGAACTGAGCGACAGAGAAGTGGGGAGAAGAAGTGGGGCAAACGAGGGCGATGGACCCTAGGTTTAGGGTTTAGAGCTTGGGGAATAGGTTTCAGGGTCAATGATTTGCAGTTTAGGCCGCGGGGTAGCAGGGCGTATGGCCGGCATAACATGCTGGGACATGCAACGATTTTCGACAAGACTGGAGGTTTGATTGTAGTTCTTGCATTCGTTCTTTTTATGATTAAGACGGTCTGTTGGTGTCTGTCTGTCTTGTTGTGCGACAGGCACATCTACAATCTTGAATCTCAAACCCTAGAGCAACCCCGAAAGACACCAATGTAAAACAGGATTCAAGTATTTCTAAATCCCAAACCCGCCGCCCTAAAGTCTTACACCTGAAAGCTTGTTTAGGGCTTCTTATACGAAGGATCTTGCCATGTGATGTAGGCGTGCATACGGGCGCCCCTCACTTTTCTGAAAATGGTTTGCGAGATAAACCCTAAACCCTAAACCCTAGACAGACCGATGGATCAAACAGCACACATCTGAGTAGAACACCGGGTCGGAGACACAGATCTAAACTCCAAGTAGTATGAACTGAAATTCAATGTCTGACCCACAAAAACAGCAACATGATGTACATGAAGAGCATACCGGTGGCAGAGGCCCAGCGCCGAATAGCAGCTTTCGCAGGCCCCGGCCTCGGAGTTTGTTTTTGTGGTAGGGGTTTAGGCTTTAGGGTTTAGGTTGTAGAGCATTTGTTAGGGTTCTTAGGGTGGTTTAGATTCCATAGGTTGTTTCCGTGATGTTTTTCGGGCTGGGCGTGCTTTCTGTTTAGGGTTCTCTTTGGCTGAGGCTGCCTCTCTGGGTCTGTTGGGTTTAGGAGTTTAGGATCTGTGCCAACACGATCGAACCTCCGCTACACCCGAATAGCAAAAGATCAAGAGCAACCAAAACATGACAGACATGGTACAGTAATATAATGACAAAGATAATGATAAGAATGACGACAATTCCGACAATAAGGAGGAGGACTGTATGCAGTCATACTTAAAGAGTGTTTTGCCGGTCGTGGCCTGAAAGGTGAGTTTCAACCACGTGCGGTTGTTGTCTAGAGAAACAGTGCCACATTTCATATTCAGACATTTTTCTGAGGGGCCCTAAACCCTAAACCCTAAACCCTAAACCCATAAGGGGGATGGGGGAACACAGCTCCTGTTTCACTGCCATTTTCTGGGTCTTGAGCTGCTGGCCGATCGCCAGTCTGCATCGGTTGGTGCTGCTGCACTGAGTTTTCAACCGGTTTTCGTTTTCGATACAGAAAGAAGTTCTAGTGGAAATTGCAATAGGGGATGTCAACAAAGTCTAGGGAGCTAGACTGGAGTTGTAAAGGGAGCTCCAGTTCGAAACGAAGGTTTAAGTAGGTTTCACGATAGAGATTCGATACATATGGGGTTGTCAAAATTATGGTCCCTTTTTGGGTCCTTATTATAATACGGCACCTATTATTTAGGGTACCCCAAAAGGGACCATAATTTTGACAACTACCCAATTGATTCTGGAGGACTGCCGCACCCCCCCCCTCAAAATAGTGCGATGCTCGGGCATTGCATTGGGGCATTCTGAAAATTTACATTGTGTAGCCTGGGCTTCGTGAGTATAGTCATCGAGACTTCATTTGCCGCTTGTGTTCCGCATTTGCGCTTTGTAGGTTTGGTCTTCTGAATGTGTCGGGCTTCTGACGCAAACCCTAAACCCTAAAGCCCCAAATCTGGGGGCTTAGGTATGTAGGCTTTGGCTTTCCTTTGGTGATGGCTTGATGCTGGGTGGAGTGCAGAAGTTTCCACGGTAAAACCTGCACAAAGCCGCATGAACCTCTATGAGCCACAGGGTACCCTAACATGTAAACCACGCCATAAGCTGTAAACCAACAATACGGCACCCAACTTTAAGGACAGCTTGCTTCCAGAAACACCATCCCCCCTTGACGTCCCTATATGGCCCATAAAGCATAATGTACACCAAAGCCCTAAACCCTGAACCGAAACTAAACTTCCCGAAGCCCCAATTTGTTAAGAAGGCCGCCCCATGTTAGACTGAAGCACCCTAAGCCCTAAACCCTAATAAACCCTAAGCCCTAAACCCTAGACCCCTAAACCCCTAAACCCCTAAACCCCAAAATCCCAAAACCCCAAAACCCCAAAACCCCAAAACCCCCAAACCCTAAACCCTAAACCCTATCAAAGGCCAGATCGAATCGCTGCAGACGGAACTGAGCGAAGAGGCCCAGGGTGAACCGATCAAAGGGCCCCAAGCGCATGGGGTTCAAAGGGGTTTAGGGCTTACCTGGACCCTGAAGAACCTCCCTTTTTAGGGCTCCTTATTATGATTTCCTTATATAGGTCCTTAAAAAAGTAGGTTCTTCAGGGTCCAGGTAGGGGTTAAAAGGGTGTAGGGCTTATTGGGTTTTTAGGGTTTAGTTTGGGGTTTAGGGTTTAGGGCTTAGGGTTCAAAGGGTGCAGGGCTTATTGGGTTGTTAGGGTTTTAGTTTAGGGTTTAGGGTTTAGCGCTTATGGGGTTAGGATGCGGGGGTCAGGGCTTCTAAAGCCTAGAGATTAGGGCTTAAGGCTAAGGTTTAGTGATTAGGGTTTAGGGTTCACCCGAATTCCCAGAAGCTACTGCTTTCTCTTCCATGGTCCATATACATGCCCTGCTTGGAATACAGGAGGATGGGCCTTTGGAAAAGAGGCAGGTGTTGGCAGTGTGAGGTCCTGTCTAGGGTTTGAAGGATGGAGTATGAGAATGTGATACTAAACTAAACTTGTGAAGTGCATACCGAGACGCAGATGCTAGTTGGACTTCTTTTCCAAAACCCCAGAGCCTCAAGGCATGAATTGTCGGAAGTCAGCTGTAAGTTAAGACATGATGCCCCGAAAAGCCATTCTAATGTGGGGGCCTAAATAACTACCTACACTATTTTCGGGGGCTCCTTATTATAACTATAGTATAATATACCCCCAAACCCTATTCGAATTATTAAGGCCCCTACATGTGGGCTTCAACGGTTCAGCGGGGCCCACATACACGGTGGCTTCTTTCCTTGCCCGAGCAGACAGCAGGTTTCCCTGACCCGCTTCATGTTCAAAGCAGGCTTATTGGTTTGGGCGTTCGGGTTTAGGGTTTAGGGCTCTTTGTACCCTAAACCCTAAACCCTAAACCCTGAACCCTAAACCTCTTATCCTGAACCCTGGCGTCCGGTTCAGGAGTTCGGGATTCGATTTCTGATTGCCGGCTTAGCTGATACCGTGAATCCGAGTCTTGAGCGGTAGTTGCCCGGTGCCTTGAACTCTAGGCCCTAAGCCCTCGACCCTAAACCCTGAACCCCTAAACCCCTAAACCCTAAACCCCTAAACCCTAGACCCTAAACCCCCAGTCCGAAGGTACAGAAGGGCCAGAGCGCCGAGGACGAGTTGCAGAGCCACGTTCAGGTCCCGCATCGCTGCATGTTGGGTTCGGGTCTCAGGGCTGAGAAGTTGAGGTTGGGGTTTAGGGTTTAGGGTCTAGGGTTTTAGGGTTTAGGGTTTAAGGTTTTAGGGTTTAGGGTTTATGGTTTATGGTTTTAGGGTTTAGGGTTTGAGGGTTGTGAGTTATCATGAAGGTCTGGTTCCGCCTCATAGTCTAAGCCCTAAACCACAACCCCTCTAAACCCTCTAAACCCTATACCCTCTAGCCCCTAAGTCCTAAATCCTAAACCCGAAACCCTAGATCCTAAACTAGCAGAAACCCTAAACCCGAAACCCTAAACCCTTAAACCCTAAACCCCTAAATCCATAAACCCTAAACTCTAAAGTAGCCCAAACCCTAAACCCTAAACCCCTAAATCCTAAACCCCTAGCCCCAAAGTAGCAGAAACCCTAAACCCGAAACCCGCTTCAGGAATCGAGTCGGCTCCTTCCGGCTTGGCTTAGTTTAGGGTTTAAGGCTTAGGGTTTCTGATGCTTTAAGGTTTAGGGTTTAAGAGTTCAGGACTTTGGATATAAGGGTTTAGGAGTTTAGGGTTTAGGGTATAGGGCTCAGGGTGTAGGGTTCAAGGTTTGGGTTTCGGGTGATTTTTGGTCAACGACATCAAGTCGGGATGTTTGGAGTGGGTACAGGAGTTCAGTTTTGGACGAACTCGGGGCTTCGTGTGGGATCCTGAACAACTGGCAATCGATGCTTTCCTTTTTGCTTCTCAGGTTCGAGGATTTTTTAAACTCATGTGGTAGGGTCCTCATAATCATGATCTTACTATTTAGGGTCATGTCTTCATCAGACGTTCCTCAATCGGAACTCCCTGTCAAATCACATACCTATTCTGGGTTCGGGGATTGGCGTGAGCTAGCGCGCAGCTCGAAGTATGTAGCCTGTATGTAAAGGGTGCATACTGCTCGAAAGTCAACCCCCAACCCCTCAACCCTGAGCATCACCGCAGTACCTAAGCCCTGAACCTTAATCTTTAAACCTTTAGCCTGAAACCTGGAGCCTGAACTCTGAACCGCCTTAAGCCGTACAGCCTACTTGAAGGATCAGGGCACCTAGCACGTAGGGTATATAAACAAGTAGGCGAGCGCTTAAGCATGCTTAAGCTTACTGCTGTAAGTTACAACCTTGCGCTATCGTCGTCCTAGTAGTAGTAGTAGTAGTAGTAGTAGTAGCAGCAGCTTACCTGCCTGCCTGCCCTGATGCCCCGATGCCTGCTTGCTTGGTTTCCTCCTTTCCTTGCTTAGATACGTACTTAAATACGCTTTTGTGTCTTGACCGTCTTACTTTCTTTCGTTCATGCTGAAGTACCATACCTATAGTCTCCATTGTAGTTCCTTTTTTTGGTTTTACCAAATATATGTCAAGGATTTTATAAGGTATCCCCCAAAAGGAACTACAACGGAGACTATAGGTAAAGTATGGGAATGCATTATTTTTTGCTACAAAACCTGAGTGTCTGCATCTCCTACTGCAGTTTGCAGTCGGAAGAAGGTTCCAAAAGTACCCTAAACCCTAGACCCTAAACCCTAAATCCCCTAACCCTAAAACCCTAAACCCTAAACCCTAAACCCTTAAACCCTAAACCCAAAACCCTAAAGCCTAAACCCTTAAGCCAATTAGGGCTTATAGGGTTTAGGGTTTAGGGCTTATAGGGTTTATAGGGTTTCGGGTTTAGGGTTTAGGGTTTAGGGTTTATAGGGTTTAGGGTTTAGGGTCTAGGATGTAGGTTTTCGCGTCTGGGATGTTGTTTTCTCGGTCGGGTTTCGCGACAGGCGAAAACGTAGTCTGCAGCAAGCTGCATGCGGAACGGATGCGCACACCAGCTGCCGTTCATCGGGCTACCTTTTGGGCTCCTTCTGACGCGACCAGTTGGGATGACATCAGCGTCACCTCTCTCTCCCCCATGAGCCGTCCTCCAGGAAGGGGCTATACCTCGACCCTGGATTGTAGCATCTGGTCGGATAGCCTGCTTTATGGTCCGGACCCCGAAATAACCAGTTAGTTGAGTGATACCCCGACAAAAGACAGCTTTTGTCGGAGAGCATAGGCAGGCTTAAACCCTAAACCCTAAACCCTAAACCTTAAACCCTAAACCCTAAACCCCTAAACCCTAAACCCCTAAACCCTAAACCCTAAACCCTAAACCCTAAACCGAAACCATCCTAAGCCCTAACAGCCCTTTGTGCACGAGCCCGTGTGCAGGAGCTGTCGTCTCTACGCTCCGCCATTACCGAGGCCAGGGCATGGACGCGGATTTTTGGCTTACTTAATCCACCCTAAACCCTATCTGGACCCTGAAGAACCTACCGTTTTAAGGACTTATATAAGGAAATCATAGTAAGGAACCCTAAAAAGGGAGGTTCTTTAGGGTCCAGGTAAACCTTAAACCCACAAAGCAGGCAAAAGAATGGCCTCCAGCACCTAGAAAAGGCTGTTATTCTACGTACTTGTGGGCAGCTTTTTAGCTCCAGCTAGGGCTTGAGGTATGAAGTTGCAGAGCGTTGTTTGGTGCAGCATTCTGGGTTCAGGGTTAGGCTTTTGTTTGTAGGGTTTAGATCTAGCAGAGGTCGTATTGTTTTTTGTACAGTAGGCGGTGTATGTTCGGTGTATGCATGTGTGGCTATATCTATATATATATATATATACATCTCTCTCTGTCTCTCTGCGTGTAGCAGTTGAAGCGCTTCAGCACAGATCTTGGCGTTGAACCTCTCCCATTTTTTGGTTTGCTGAAGTATAGAGCTGTACTACGCAACCCTAAGGAACACCTCTGATGTTGATCTTTCGTCGCCTTGCTTGCAAATCTAACCATGGGTCATCTCCTGATACCTTTTATATGCGGGAACCCAATAGTGAAAAGCTTTCCCTGCCTATGTGGGTTTACCGAAAACTTTTTGAGGGGTACCCAGCAAATATTCATGTTAAATACTGACACGAATACTAATATACTAATAAACCCCTAAACCCTAAACCCCTAAACCCCTAAACCCCTAAACCCTAAACCCTAAACCCCTAAACCCTAAACCCTAAATTGCCCGGAGCATTTCAGGGAAGCCGAGGCTGCCTTTTGCATTATTCGGTAAGCTTTCGTTTGTGTGGGTGGGTCCCCCTTTTCCCCCGCCTTCCCACGGTTTACGGTTCAGGGTCATACGGTTGATGGACAAACTCCTGCATGACCCTATAGACCTAAACTATAGGAATTATGGTACTAGCACTATATTTGGGTCATGCAGGATTTTGTCCATCAACCGTACTAATCAGCATACCACATGGCCATTCTACTACTACCCGAAACCCGAGTACCTCATTATCGCTGTTGTTGTGAGTCTTGGTAAAGTCGTGGGGCTGAGTCAGTGGCGTTTGTTGGTTTTCGTTTCTTCGCTGCTATTGCCACTTTTCGTTTCGGCGCCGCTAGCCGTACGAGTTCAGGAGTCGGGGGCCCGCACTTGCTCAAAGGTCAGGGGGGTCAAATCTCAGCTTCGAAGCCAGGTTACGGAAGCAAGAGTGTGCCTACTACAGGGCCCTAAATACTAACCTGTACTATTTTGGGGGGCTCCTTATTATAATTATATAGTATAATATACCCCCAAAACCTGGTTCTAATTATTGAGGCCCCTATATTACCAGCCTAGGCCACGATGCTCAGGATGAATCCCCCGAAATACACTGACCTATAGTCTCCATTGTAGATCCTCTTTGGGGTGACCTTGTAGGATCCTAAATGTAAAGCTGCTTGAACCACAAACAGGAACCCTAAACCCTAGAAACCTTATAAACCCTATAAGCCCTATAAACCCTATAAGCCCTATAAAACCCTATGAACCCTAAGCCCTAAAACCTAAAGAGCCACAATGGAGCCCGAGACAAGCCCTGACTCTCCGAAGCGCCGACTCCGTCGGTGAGGCTCAGGAGAAAGCAGCCGATGAAGCAGCTTCCTCGACTGAAGCCATCACGGGGCTCGAAGGTGGGTTTAGGGTTTAGGGTTTAGGATTTAGGGTTTAGGGTTTAGGGTTTAGGGTGGTTTAAAGTCCTTCCGTTGATGATTTAGAAATCCTGCATTACCCATAATAAGTGGAATATAGACCATAATTCACATCATTTAGGGTCCATGTACTTCGGGGTTTATACTATCAACAGTAGGTACTGGTAGAACCCTTTTGCCCACTCTAGGGGCCTGAAGGATTCCTACTTTTCCTTAGGGGTCATTTTTTCATTATTAATCTAAGGACTTTAGAAGGGACCCCTAATAGGGACCCTTAATCCAATTACCGTAAATAACCATTGTATAGTCCTTGTATACCCCTTATATAGCCAGGTCGTCTTGATATTAACCCCAATAACCTACAAGGGTCCCTATTAAGGGTCCCTCCTAAAGCCCTTGGACTTGAGGTCCCCATATTGCAGAGTTCAGGGTTAGGGCTTAGGGCATTTGGGGTTTAGGGTTTTTGATGGCAATATAACGGCCTGAAGCATGAGCACTTACAACAGCATCCACGAATAGCTCACAACATACCACCAAACTCTACTCTCAATAACCAAGGCCCATGTATTAGCTTGGATTGTTCGAATTGCAGCCTTTGATAAGGTTTCTTCTTCGGATACATGGGAGTTTCTGATGAAAGCGCGTTAGAGCCCGAATAATCAGTGGGAAGAGGTTATAGTTTTAATGGGTTCACTCAAGTCCTAAATCTGACAAAGTAATGTGTGCCTTGTAAGAACGCACCCCAAATTGCGGTGTGATTGTCTTTACATGCACATTTAGGGTTTGCAAGGGCTGGAGACTTGCAAAGCGCAGGGCTTGTGGTGGCTCCGGGTGTTGGGATACAATCTGCCCACCACTACATTGGGAACAGCTAGCTCGAACGACAAGCTCAAACTGCAATCAGTTGAAATTTCACGCTTAAAGAAAACTCGCATGAATCAGAAGCCTTCTTGCAAGCATGCATCGGTTTACACGTAAACCATCGATGAGGAGAATCATGTGTAGGATACTTCGGACCATCCTAACCACTTCAACAGTCTACAGGGCCTTCAAACCCTAAACCCGAAACCCTAAACCCCTAAACCCTAAACTCTAAGCCCCTAAACCCTAAACCCTAAACCCCTAAACCCTACACCCCTAAACCCTATAAGCCCGAAACCGTAGCCTAAACCCTAAAAGCACGAAGCCCTAACCTCGAAAGCCAATGAGCCCATCAAGGAACGCAGACCCTGGACGCTGAGCCGACCTAAGCCTGAACCATTGAACTCCAAGCCCAAACCTTGCCTAAACCGGAGCCCGAAAGCCAGTACCCTCAGTTTAGGGTTTAGGGGTTTAGGGTTTAGGGTTTAGGGTTGAGGGTGTCTGATTCCTTTTCGCCCGAAATACTAGTTGGGTGTTCGAACCCTTTTAGAGTAGCTTCTAAGGGCTCGAGTACCCCTTCAGCGTAAACGGGATTACAGGGGAAGTCTCATAGGGCCAAAGTAGGGAACATGTGTGGTGCAAGCCGGCGCGGCCTAGGGTTTAGGTTTTAGGGGTTTAGGGCTTAGGGTTTAGGGTTTAGGGTTTAGGGTTTAGGTTTTAGGGTTTAGGGTTTAGGGTTCAGGTTTTAGGGTCTAGGGCGTATAACCTCACCTTCAAGCCGAAATCAGGGCTAGGCGCTATACCCCTGACCCTCGACCCTCATAGCCTTTGTATAAATCGTACCGGGACCTACTTACTTTTGAGCTCCCCCAGTTTTCTAGAAGACCTGGTGCTAAGAACCTGCACAAGAAGAGTGGGCTCTGGTGATCCATGGCCCATACCGCGGAGGCACACACTCACACAGACACAGTCCTCGTAGACATGTCGCTCACGAATGCAGAGAAGCGAAGCTTGGAGGTTTTGATGATGCGGGTGGCGAAGAGGCACAGGAAGGTGGAGACAAAGGAGGAGGCCAGTTGGAATACAGACGATGAGGAGGAGGACATCGCGTACTCCAAAAGGATCATCATTGGGCACCTGGCGACGGTGGGCTTGGAGCAGTTGCGGGCTATGTACAAACCTCTTGATGAGAAGAAGGAGGAGAAGCCGAACCGAGAAGCGCTCCGATAGCCCTAAAACCCTAAAGCCCTGGGCCATAAACCCTTAGCCGAAAAAAGCGTAAACCCTAAAGCCCTAAAACCCCTCTACCCTAAAACCTAAACCCCCGAAGCACCTGAACTCTCAAACCCTTTCGACCCCAGGCTCTACACTCTAAAACCCACTAAACCGGAAAGCCCTACAAGCCTAAAGCCCTAAACCCTAAACCCTAAACCCGTATACACCCTACACCCTAGCGCAGTAAGCCCTAAATCGCTTGAAAAAACCGCCGGCAGGCCGTCTTAGCCAACTCAAGGAGTCGGCAGACCGGCAGAAGGCGGCGGATGAGGAGGTCGGGCTTTCATTTTTGTCAGCAGGGGTTTAGGGATTAGGGATTAGGGATTAGGGTTTAGGGTTTAGGGTTTAGGGTTTAGGGATTAGGGTTTAGGGTTTAGGGATTAGGGATCGGGGTTTAGGGATTAGGGTTTAGGGATTGCGGTTTAGGGTTTAGGGATGAGGGTTTAGGAATTAGGGTTTAGGGATTAGGGTTTCGATGTCACCTGTGCTGTGGCAGGTGGGCCCTGGGTTTTCGTGTTTAGGGTAGAGGGTTTTGGGGATCATAGTTTAGGGTTTAGGGTTTTGGGGGTCATAGGGTTTAGGGTTTAGGGTTTAGGGTTTAGGGTTTAGGGTTTAGGGGTCATAGGGTTTAGGGTGTTGGTTCAGGGTTTATGCGGTTGAGGGTTTAAAGATGAGCGCGGGCTTAGTTGCCAGTAGTAAGGGTTCTGTAAAACAGGAGGGGTCTTGATGAGAATAGGGGTCTTGTGGTACATTAGGGTATAAGAAACTGTAAGGGTATGTTATTTCCAGTATTTGATGTAGCCTGATTAATACACGCTAGTCTTCAGGGCCTGAATTAATTTATTCGGATCCCTATCATCATCCTCTTTGAGGTGGGTGGGTGTATGAATCAGGGGTCTGCATTAATTGTTTTGACAGGGATAATAGGGGCTCTATCAAGAAATGTGGGTGTTTTAGGGTTTAGGGTTTAGTTTCAGTAGTTTTGGTTTCTGAAAGCGTTTTCATTTTCATGGAGTTTGTACAGGGGTCTCTTCTGGCAGGGTTTCTACGGTCGTTAGAAGCATCCTATGTACAAGGATTCCATAGTGGGGTTGGGAGGGCAGTGTGCATTTCTTTTCTCCGAGGTTTCCAGAGGGCCTGGGTTTCATTTGGATGATGCGGGCTAGCCTGTATCCGAACCCTAAAGCCCTAGATCCTAAATTTTAATAAACTCCTAAATCCTACACCTAAGTCCTAAACCCCAAACCCTAAAGCCCGAGAACCTGAAACTCTAGAGCCCTAAATGCTAAACCCTAATAAACTCCTAAATCCTAAACCCTAAAGCCCTAAACCCTAAATCCCTGAACCCTAAAGCCCTAAACCCTAAATTAAAGCCCTAAATCCTAAACCCTAAAGCCCTAAATTCTAAACCCTAAAGCCCTAAACCCTAAACCCTAAAGTAAAAGCCCTAAAGCCCTAGCACCTGAAAACCCTAAAGCCCTAAACCCTAAAGCCCTCAACCCTAAAGCCCTAAACCCTAAATTAAAGCCCTAAATCCTAAACCCTAAAGCCCTACACCCTAAACCCTAAAGCCGTAAAGCCCTAGCACCTGAAAACCCTAAAGCCCTAAACCCCAAAACCCTAAAGCCCTAAACCCTAAATCCCAAAACCCTAAAGCCCTAAACCCTAAAACCCTAACACCCTAAACCCTACACCCTAAACCCCAAACCCTAAAACCCTAAAGCCCTACACCCTAAAACCCTAAAGCCCTAAACCCCTGGACCCACGAGGA
>CAJNDV010031229.1:23671-36983 GCA_905221635.1 Symbiodinium sp. CCMP2456 | reverse complement strand
TTTAGGGTTTAGGGGCCTTAATGATAAGACTAGGGTTTGGGGGGGGGTATGTTATACTATATAAACTATAATATAAGGAACCCAAAACCCTACACCCTAAACCCTAAACCCTAAACCCTAAACCCTGATATACTATTTAAACTATAATATAAAGAACCCCAAAACCCTACTCTAATGATCAAGGCCCCTCTATTCTCCGTGTTGGGATTCTTGGATCTTGCATCGGATCTCGAACTTAAGGGAGTCTCCTGGTTTTGCTAAGGTTCAGGGTTTAGGGTTTAGGGTTTAGGGTTAAGGGTTTGGGGTTTAGGGTTTAGAGTTTGGGGTTTAAAGGTTTAGGATTTGGGGTTTAGGGTTTAGCGTTTAGGGTTTGGGGTTTAGGGTTTGCGGTTCGGGCAGTGTAGGGTGCTGCGAAACCTGCGCGGCCTGCATCGGACGGGGAGCAGGATGGCCTAAACAGCTAGCTATGGGAACGCCTGACTCAGGAGACCTGCAAGGTGGGTTTAGGGTTTAGGGCTTCGGGTTTAGGGTTTAGGGCTTCGGGTTTAGGGTTTAGGGTTTAGGGTTTAGGGCTTAGGGTTTAGGGTTTAGGGTTGAAGGAGGTCTTTCAGGTCGTCACTAATTACTTCGCCCCTACCTGAGGAGTGGAAGCTGCAGTGGGTTGCTAGCCCTTGGGGCGGGAGATCTAGGACCGACAAATGGCCATGGCCACCGGTTCCGTGGTCTTCGTCGTGGTGTCCTTTGCGATTGGGGTGGCTGCTAAACCCTAAACCGTAAACCCTAAACCCTAAACCCTAAACCCTAAACCCTGAACCCTAAACCCTGAACCCTGAAGCCTGAACCCTGAACCCTAAACCCTAAACCCTAAAGTGGAGTGGGGGCAGCTGGTCCGTTACCGCCACCGGCTTTACCGGACGGCAGTAACCAGCTCCTGTCTTGCAGTGTTCGAATGACCCGTGGGACCAACTCCCACATTTAGGGTTTAGGGTTTAGGGTTTAGGGACACTCCAATATTTGGGAATATCAAAAATAAGTTTAGGGTGTAGGGGCCCATCATCGACTTTAAATGGTGTACAGGATCCCGATGATAAAGACCCCGAGTCTTCCGCAACCGCCATTCTTAGACAACAAGAGACTCGAGAGTAATAGCCCTAAGCCCTAAACCTTAAACCCCGAAACTCCAAACCCCTAAACCCGAACCTCCTCGACGCTCCGACACCCGAACTGCGGCGTCCAGACGACAGGAAGTTGCGGAAGCTGCCCAAAACCTGGAAGAGACCAAAGCCAAGGCTTTTGCCTCGGGTTGACATTTTTTGAGCGGTTAGGCTTCCTCCCAGGCTTCCTATGAAGTTTTCGGCAAGAGTTGAGGGGTTTAGGGGTTTAGAGGCCCTGGAGTTTAGGGCTTATAAGTCTGGTAGGGCATCAGAGTTTGGAGTTTGAAGGAGAACTTTTGCCCTAAACGCGAAGCCCTAAACCCCAATATAGGGTTCAGAAGGGCCTCCGGCTCAGTTTCGGGTGGCGACGAGGGTTTCGGGTTTAGGGTTCGTTCGCATTTAGGTCTAGGCTTTCGTGATTACAGTTTGGGGCCCAGAGGCTTGGCTTCTTCCGGTTTAGGGGCCAAATAAGAACCCTAACCCCCAAACAAAGATCCACCCAAAACCCTAAACTCTAAACCCTAAACCCTAAACCCTAAACCCAAAACCCTAAACTCTAAAGCTTACTATCCCTGAACCTTACACCCTAAACATCCTAGCACCACAAGCCATGGTCGACTTCGAAGCGGGAACAGCACAAATTCAGAGTGCGCAGATTCAGCACGTGAGCGGCCTGGATGGGTTGGATGGCCGGCCAAGCAATGGCGTCTACAGCAAGCAGTGGAACCAGGCTATTTGTGGTTCGTTATCTTCTTGCCAGCTACAAGTTCAGCTGCGGAGAAGTGATAAGGCCCTACAGTCTCTGAATCTGGACTCTGGACAAGAGCAACATGTGACAACACGCAGAGATGAGAGACCGAAGAAGTTCGCAGACTTCAACCCCTTGGACGTGTGGTGATCAACTTCCAGTGCATTTGCCTGGAAAACAGCATCCCGGTATGAGAGCGAAGCAACTGCAAGAGTTTAGGGCAGAGGGATTTAGAACTTCCGGTAGGCATAAAGAGGACCCAAAACCCTAAACCCTAAACTCAAAACCCAAAACCCTAAAAGCCCTAAACCCTAAACCCTAAAAGCCCTAAACCCTAAACGCTAAACTCAAAACCCTAAACCCTAAAAACCCTAAACCCTAAACTCAAGACCCTAAACCCTAAAAACCCTAAACCCTAAACCCAAAAAACCCTAAAAGCCCTAAACCCTAAACTCAAAACCTTAATCTCTAAAACCTAAACCCTAAAACACCTAAACCCTAAACTCAAAACATTATGAGCCGACCCCAGGGATCTCTGTGAGCCTTTTTGCCGTATACCCTGTAGGGACCTGAGGCCTCAAAAAACTCGAACCACGAGACTTAGGGTTTAGGGATGTTTAGTTTAGGGTTTAGGGTTTAGGGTTTAGGGCTTAGGGTTTAGGGTTTTAGGGCTTTGGGGTTTAGGGCGTTAGGGTTTAGGGCTTAGGGTTTAGGGCTTGTGGGTTTAGGGTTTAGGGATGAGGGGTTTTTCATTTTCCGTTTTCAAGACCGAAATGACAGGATGAAGCGGCGGCTGCCGCAATGGAGGAGTCCTCCAAGGAGGTGGCAGATTCGTGTTTGGGTTGAGGCTCTAATGTCGAAACTTTGGGACCGTAGACCAAGAGTTAAGCTGCTCCTAATTCTAAGAAACCTTGACTTCAGCATGTGCAGCTGAGATTATAAGGTTCGGGGATAGGTCGTATACTATTTCACGAAGGAGCCCCAAACCCCATTCTAACTATAAAGGATCTGGGGTCAGACTTAAAACACCACAAACCCTAAACCCCAAAGACCCCAAACCCCAAACCCCAAACTCTAAACCTGAAACCCTAAACCCTGAAGCCTAGACTCCTACACTAAAACCTAAAACCCTAAACCCTTAAACCCTTAACCCTAAACCCTAAACCCTAAACCCTTAAAGGAACATATTGGACTTCGGCAGGCGTTGACGAGTGCCAAGCAGCGCGAAGCTGAGCTTGCGGCCGATATCGAGCGCTTGCAACAGGCGCCTTCGGTATCGCAGCTGGGGGTGGAAGATCTGCTAGGGCCTAGGGTCTAGGGTTTAGTGTTTAGGGTTTAGTGTTTAGTGTTTAGGGTTTAGTGTTTAGGGTGTAGGATTTAGGGTTTAGGGTCTAGGGTTTAGTGTTTATGGTTTAGGGTGTAGGGTCTAGGGTTTAGTGTTTAGGGTTTAGGGTCTAGAGTTCAGGGTTTAGTGCGTAGGGTTTAGGGTCTAGGGTTTAGGGTTTAGTGTTTAGGGTTTAGGGTCTAGGGTTTAGGGTTTAGTGTTGTTAAGGGTTTAGGGTCTAGGGTTTAGGGTTTATAGTGTTTAGGGTTTAGGGTCTAGGGTCTGGGGTTTATAGTGGTTAGCGTCTAGGGTTTGGGGTTTAGGGTTTCGGAGACGTTTCTTCGAGTTTTTACTGTTGGGGCTTTTGTGTTTGTCTACGTATGTTCGCGCACTGCTTTCGGCCTTATTCGCACTTGTAGAAATTATGCAGCCAAGTTTGTTTCGACATGGTTCGAACGTGTTCGGTGGCATGTTTACCCGCTAAGAAGGTAGAGCGTGACATGGGCAGCAGATAGTCTTGCGGAGCAGCTATCTGCAATTACTATGTGACTGGGGTTGTGGGCAGTTTGATACTTCAGTTCTGCTTTCGGAGCCCGATGGAACAATACCACTACTTGTGTAGGTGCGGGTTAAGGTTAACCCTAAACCCTAAACCCTAAACCCTAAACCCTAACCTAGACCACGGTGTAGTTTAGGGTAACTTGGGGTTTAGAGTTGCCCAAACCACGCCTCTACCCTCAACTCCTTGAGCTCGACCCTTTCATTAACGGGAGCTGCGTTCACAGTTTCGGGGCTTAAGCTGTGGCCTTTGCATTCGGGTTCCTTGTTTTGGCTTTCTCACCAGTTTCTTAAAAGCTCGGTTTGGGCGCTGCAGGCAGGTAGGGCATAGGTTGTTTAGGCTTGATTTTTAGCGTCAAGGCTTCGCTGCAAACTTTGCAGCCTAATCTTTCCAAGATCTATGTAGTCCCTCGGCTAAGACATGGACGAAGCTCTAGTACTGGAAGTTACGTAGGAGAGCGTCCCTCAGCCCCGGCACAAATCTCTACTTGTATTGTAATTATATGACCCCTCTAGAAGCCAGCATTGTAAGCCCTGAACCAGGAAGTTGCGGCGGCCAAGCAGGAGCTCGACAAGACAAGGGCAGAGGTGCAGATGCCTCAATCCCCTCACCCTCACGTTTAGCCCTACGATGATCATGGGGTCACGCTTTTGTTGCTTGGGATTGAACCTCGCCTTTTGGCGGGGGATGTCTTGCAACCCAAAGCCCTAAACCCTAAGCCCTACACCCAAAACCCAAAACCCTAAACCCCTAAACCCAAAACTTTAACCCTAAAACCCCAAACCCTAATCCCTAAAACCCTAAACCCTACACCCTAAAGCCTATACCCTAAGCTCTAAACCCTAAACTCTAAAGGGCCCTAAAGCCCAGACTCTCATGAAGCCCGACGCAGCCATCAAACCCGACCCTCGGGAGGATGAAGCAGCTGCCGCAGCAAAAGAAGAATCCTCAAAGCAGGTGGCACTTCTTCGGGGCTTTGGGGTTTTGGGATTTAGGGAGTAAGGGTTTAGGAATTTTTGGGTTTAGGGTGTCTTCGGGGCTTTGAACCCCTGAACCAAAAGACCCATAATATAGAGGCTTAAAACAATCCCAATATCACTGTTAATGAGGGTTCCTTATTACAAATACACGACCAAGGAATCCACACCCGCATTCTAAATATGAAGGCCGCTACAGCCTAAACCCTAAACCCCGAACCCTATACCCTAAACCCCCTAAAGTAAACACCTCAGGGAGTTCGGGTTGGAGGGTCTGAGGCCTTTCCAGGGTATCGGGGGTATCGGAATGAGGCGTCTAAGCTGAAGCATCCTCTCTGTTTGGAAGTCGATAGTCTTCCCAGTCTCGAGGAATATGGGAGCCTGAATAATTAACAATACTATTTTGGGGGTTCCTTACTATAATTATACTATAGAGGAGCCCAAAATCCTAATATAGTTATTAAAGCTCCTACATTCGCTGTTTCTTTCGATCCATCTTTTCAGTCGTCGATGCTTGCATTGGGTTTTAGGAGTTAGGGTTTCAGTAGAACTTGAGTCTCAATGTTCTCAGAGTGCAAAGTTGTTTACGTTGCCATTCTTTGCTTGAGTATTAGGTATTGCTTTTACAGTTTCGGAAAGTGTTGACATTTGGGTCTCTGTGTGCCGTAGTAGTGAGCTTGTCAGGGAGTATATAACCCTAAACCCTAAACCCTAAACCCTAAACCCTAAACCCTAAACCCTAAACCCTAAACCCTAAACCTGGAATCTCCTGACTAGGGTGCTGGAGACCCAAAGGGTCCTAGGTACTGTTATAGGGGATACTTTCCCAATTTAGGGACTTGGGGCTTTCCGGAAACTGGGTTTAGGGTTTAGGGTTTAGGGTTTAGGGTTTAGGGTTTAGGGTTTAGGGTAAATCATAATAAGGATCCCTATTATAGAAACCTTACATTCTACTATGTAGGTACTTAGGACCCTTTGGGAGAGTTTAGGGAGTTTGCGTAAAACCCTAAACCATAAACCGTGGTTGATGCTGGTATGACATGAAGCATCAGTTGCTGTTCAGGGCCGATGGTTGAAGCCGCGCAGCCCCGTGCCGCATGTTCAAGACAACCTTTCCTCTTTAGTGTGTTTGTGTTTGAGTTCTTGTTTATTGGTCGCTATGTTAGGACCGTGTTGTTTTCTGGTTTCAGTTTCGGTATTGCTCATGGTTTAACCCATAGATGGCTTCCTGTACGCACCCCTATAATACCGGAAATCTTAACCCTCAACCCTTCAAGCAATCATTGTTCGTCGTAGTATTTGTTTATTGTTGTTATTCTTCTCCTTCTTATGACCAGCTTAAGATGGTTGTTTTTGAGTAATATGGTTCTTGGTGAGTATGATTTCCATCAAACCACAAACCCTAAACCAGAAACCTTAAACCCTAAACCCTGTACCCAGAAACCCTAAACCCAGATACCCTAAACCCTCAACCCAGACACCCTAAACCTCAAACCAGAAACCCTAAACCCTAAACTGCCGAGAGCACCGCTGACCATTTGCATGGGCGCTCGAGGCTCTGACCGAGGCTCCCGGCCGAGCGTCGTGTCAGAACGGTGAGGGAGGGTTGAGTGCTCTTTTGGGGGGTTTGGGGGGTCTTCCAGGGTGGCCCGGGCTGGAGGGCCAACCTCTCAAGAATGCCCCAAAAAGGTCTCAGGCTGGCGACTTCCCAACCAAGCCCCACAAAAACAGATTTTGCCGTTCGGGGCGTTTGGGCTTCCTTGCCGCTTCCGAGCCCTCCCGGCCTGGTCCCTCCGTCTGGTCCTGGCACCACCCAGACCTGCCGTCGCTGGAAGCTGGAAACTGTGAGCAACCCTGACAGGGTACAAGGGGGGGACCTGTTTGTTGGGAACCCTTGCTTCTAGTCGAGCGGCCGTGAGGACCCCAAACCGACACTAATCCATCTCAGCTGCGGTTTGCTGTGCAGAGCTGCGAGGAAAAGCAGAGAGCAAGAAAGCCCCCTTGAAGGGGGTTTGGCGTGAACCCTAAACCCTAATTGAGAATAGTTGGGGTGGTTGGGGCGGGACTACATGCTGACGCAAGCGCACGATAAGTGGACCCGCCCCCTATCCTACGCCCCCTATTCCTAAAGTAAAAGGCGCACCCACCAGTGTGTGCACCCTAAACCCTGAGCCAAAAACCCTCAACCCTAAACCCAAAACCAGAAACCCTAAACTTGAAACCCTAAACCCTAAACCCTAAACCCCTAAACCCTAAACCTGAAACCCGAAACCCGAAACCCTAACGACAGGAACTCTCCGAGGCTTCTGAGGAGTTGGCAAAGCTTCGGGCAAAGCGACTCGGACGAGACCTTGCGTTGCTTCCGCTCTATAAGGGTTTAGAGTTTATCATGGGTTTATAAGGGTTTAAGGTTTAAAGTAAACCCTAAACCGTAAGCCCGAACCGCGCTAGTGTACTGTAGGGGTGTAGATAATTACCAATACAATATATAGGTTTCTCAGTGTAATCATAGTACAATATACCGCCCAAGCACCCTAGTCTAATTATTGAGGCCCTTCAGTACTGGATTTAGTGTCTAATTTTTGGGTTTGTGGATACAATAAAGGGGGTTGTTGCCTAGGGCTCTTTGGGGGGCAGCACTTCTGTAGTCTAGCTGACTTCTTACGGTCGGCCTTCTTTTCGCGGGTGGGTCTTAGAAAAATAATCCCCAACGACAAACCCCAAAGCCCCAAAAAAGAATCAGCAACCAGCACTCCCACAGGTACCCTTAATGGAGGCGTTATGGTCCATGATAGCGGGCACGTAGGCAATACAACACTTAACCAAGCCTAAGCCCTGAACCCTAACCCTAAACACTTGTGTGTGTGTGTGTGTGTGCTAGTTCTCCCTGATGGGAAGTGGTCGAGTGTTGCCTCCGGTTGGGACGCAGATTTTCCGCGTGGCCACTGCGCAGCAATCCATTTCGTCACCGACAACCCACAGTTGGCCCTGCCTACCCCGAGGCGGGCTTCATGGAATGGACGACGTGGGAAGAGCTACCTGCATATCTCCAATGCAAGGAGGGCAGCAGCAAATGCAAGTAGCGTAGCTGAGCAGGCTCGCGGAATCAGTCAGGCAGCGTTGTTGTCGCGCCATGTCTTCCCCCGTGGTCAAAAAAGACGCACCTCCGGCCAAATGCAACCGGTGCCGGCACCCACTTTGTCCACGGGCGAGGTGCATCCACAGGAAGCTCGGACAGTTGTGACCTTGACGGCACATCTCCGAGGAGTCGCGAACCGTGAATGTTCGCAGCAAGGGCGATGTGGCAGAAAAGAAGTCGGTTTATACTCCTGTTCTGGCCGTCCTGCGCTGTGCAGGTGACATTGTGGGCGGAGTTAGCCGAGACCCAGGCCGCGCGGCTCGAGACAGCCTACGAGAACTTGCAACAACCAGGGGTCATCGAGAAGTATTTCGCTCAGAAAGCGCGATCTCCGCAGAGTAATATAGGGGCTTTAATAATTAGAAATAGGGTTCTGGGGCCCATTCTACTATAACTGTAATAAGGAACTCCCAAAATAGTATAGGTGTAATTATTTAGGGCCCCACATCATAGGTTGTGTTGGTCAACGGCGGTGTGTTTTGTGGTCCAGGGAGCAGCTGAGGGGCAACTTTACAAATCTTGACTCAGAGAGAGACTGGCCTGGTTGTAGGTAGTTTGGTTGTAGTCTTATGGGGAAATCTTGGAGGCTGATGATGGCTGGTCTACACTTTTGCTGAGTCAGTACTGATGTGGCCTGTTTGATCTTATCCTGCCCTGCAGTGTGTGTTAGTGTTGTATGGTGCTAGCGGTCACTTGGATCGGAGATGTGGGCAAGTTGCCGTCGGCATGGCTGTGCTTCGTTCTGGGAAAACAGGTTTTTGTGGTGTGTTCAGGTTATTGGTGATATTGTCGGCTAACCCCCCGGAACAACCCCTCCGCTAGCTAAGGCGTTCCGACTGCCGGAGTAGTGACTAGGCGATAGGAAAAGAGGGCGCGACAGAAACAAACCCACACCCCAAGCCCTAAAACCTATAAACACTAAGCCCTAAACACTAAACCCTAAACCTAAACCCTAAAAAAAAGAAGACCAAACCCTAAACCTTAAACACTGAACCTTAAACCCTGAAGCCTAAAGGGTAGTCGAGGGGTTGGAAGTACCCAGGGCTGCAGAGTTGGAGTTGGAGCTGCGCCAGTCCGAGGACGAAGTGACTTCCCAGGCAGCTCCTGCTTCAGGTGTTTCCAGATTTCAGGTGTTTTTTTAGGGTCTAGGGCTTTAGGGTTTTGGGGTTTTAGGTTTAGGGTTTATGAGTTTTTAATTAATTGGGTTTCCAGAGTTCAAGTTTGTTAGGGTTTAGGGTTGAGGGTTTAGGGTTTAGGTATCCGTTTCGGGTTGTGGGTTTATGGTCAGCCTCTGGATTTCAGGTTGAGCCTTTTTTCTCAGAGCTGCTTGCTTACAGTTTCTCAATAAAGTTGGCTGAGGTAAATGCCGAAGTTGCAAGTACCATACTTAGGGTCTTAGAATTTTCTTGTTCCAGTTCTAAACCATAAACCCTAAACCGTTGCAGTACGTGGTATAAGAAAATTAAACGCTTGCCTTTTTAGAGTGTAATATAGGGCCTACAGAATTACCGATCTTTTTTTGTGGGGGTCCTTGTTATACGTATAGTATCCTAAACCCTAAACCCTAAACCCTAAACCCTAAGCCCTAAACCCTAAACCCTAAACCCTAAACTAAACGAATGATTAAGGCCCAGGCCCCTAAATTATGTTTTGGGATAAAGGGGTTTAGGGTTTAGGGTTTAGGGTTTAGGGTTTAGGGTTTAGGGTTTAGGTTTGGGTGTCAGCTCCAGGGTTCTGGGTTCTGGCATTAGGGGTTGGGATTGCGGGGCTCAGGGATGAAACCCCAAAACTAAACTCCTATAAACCCTAAACCCTAAACTGCTATACACCCTACCCCTAAACCCTAAACCCGATACCCCAAACCCGAAACCCTACACTAACTCCTAATCCGTTCGGGGGTTCGAACTTCGAAATCTTCGGGTGGGGTGGGGTTTCGGTCGCAAGGGGTGTTTTAGGGTTTAGGGTTTTGGGGTTTAGGGTTTAGGGCTTGGGGTTAAGGGGTCAGGGTTTTGGACTTAAAGTGCAAACCCCCAAAAAGCTGGATTCCGGATGAAGGACAAATAGTGCTGAAATTCCCTATACACTTCGCCAAACGACTGCGGCCATTGGGTTCCAACTTTTGGTGCTTTTACGGTTATTGAGAGCTAAAGACCTTGGAACTCTGCGGGTTTATTTGCTGCTCATCAATATGCTTGTTTTTGAAGGGAGGGCGTGGGGCGGTCGAGATTCGAAGAAGGAGCGGTCTTTTGGGCCTGGAGCTCGGGGCATTGAAAACCACGAGAAAGACGATTGGGTGGCTCCTGCCTTAAGGCCCCTGAATCCGTACGCTTACACAGTGCTAGCATGGTATCCCTAGCGGTCCGAAGGACCCACTAAGTAGGTCACCATCAGGAGAATAAGCCGTGAACTGCTACATTGCTCGCTCATCTGACGGCCGACAGCCCCCATGGCAAGGCTCAGCTGATCATCCTTGTCAACCAACAAAACCCGGAACGATTAATGACCACCGCTGGCTCGATAAACCCTAAACCCCACAGCCCTACACCAGACATCCTGAATTTCAAATCCTGGCAAGCATGAAACAGACGTCAGGGTTGTGTGTTAAACCTAAACCTTAAACCCTAAACCCTAAACCCTAAACCCTAAACCCTAAACCCTAAACCCTAAACAGTGAAGTCGTGTAGCCCCGGTGTGAACCCAGGGTCTGAGCTTCCATGGCCAAACCCGCCTACAGGCCCTCAGAAAGGACAGTTACTACGTGGGACTGGACACCGAACCCGGAGGGCTTGTTTAGGGTTTAGGGTTTAGGGTTTAGGACTACTTCTTGGGAACAAAGATGTCAGTATCAATGTTGGGCACAAGAACTACCTATAGTCTCCATTGTAGTTCCTTGTTTTGGTTTAACCAAATATGGGAGTTTCCAAAACTTAGGGTACCTTATTTGGGGGGTCCTTATAATAAGGGTCCTACTATTTAGGGTACTATATCAGGGTCCCTTATTTTCGGAAACCCCCAAATATATATTAAGGATTTTATAAGGTATCCCCAAAAAGGAATTACAATGGAGACTATAGGTACATCCCTCCAAAACACCAAACCCACTGATTGTCAGTCTTCCTCTCACTCCAATACCCTTGAACCCCTCCAAGAACAGAGACTCCACATCCACAAATCCTAAACTCCTAAACTCCTGAACCCTAAACCCCTAAACCCTAAACCCTGAACCCTGGACCCTCCGCCGTGAGTCCACAAACCCCGCTGCCTAAATCCAGTGACTAGCCCTTAAATAGGGTTCAGGTTTAGGGTTTAGGGTACGCCGCGCCTCAAACTCCAAGAAAAACCACGTGATACAAGCCTAAACCTCAAAACTCCTAGAGCCCTTGCTCCCAAATCCTTTACCCTAAGCCTTAAACCCCATACCCTGAACCCTACCTGAAGCCGAAAAGACCCACCTTTTTCGGGTTCCTTGAATTTGGTTTCTATATATAGCTCCTCAAAAAGGTAGGTCTTTTCGGTTGCAGGTAAACCTTAGACCCTAAACCTTAAACCCTAAACCCTGAACCCCAAACCTTAAACCTTAGACCCTAAACCCCAAACCTTAGACTCGTCTCTCCAGGCACAGGCTGCCAAGGAAGCGCTCGCGGAGGTGGAGCGATGGCAAGGGGAGCACGCTCAGGTCGCGGGTTCGGGAGGGTCAGGGTTTACGAACCCTGAACGGTATGGTTTAGGGTTTAGGATTTAGTTTTTGGGATTAGGGTTTAGGGATGCTATAGTTTAGGGTTTAGGATTTAAATTTAGGGATTAGGGTTTAGGGATGCTATAGTTTAGGGTTTAGGATTTTAAATTTAGGGATTAGGGTTTAGGGATGCTATAGTTTAGGGTTTAGGATTTAAATTTAGGATTTAGGGCTGAGGGATGCTATAGTTTAGGGTTTAGGATTTTAAATTTAGGATTTGGGGCTTAGGGGTGCTATAGTTTAGGGTTTAGGATGTAAATTTAGGATTTGGGGCATAGTTTAGGGTTGAGGATTTTTTTTTAGGGATTAGGGTTTAGGGTCTAGGGTTTACCCTAAACCCTAAACCTCTGGTCGGCTTGGAGTCGCAATGGTGGCTTGTTTTCTCTTATCAACGGGACGATCGTGGCTTTGGGCATATGGCCTAATTAGGGCTTTTGGGGTTTGGTTGTTGGATTCAGGGGTTAATGGGCTTCAGATCGCGTTCAGATGCAAGACCGATGTCGAAACCCTCAGCCCCGAAACTGGGTCGGAATTAGATATGCGTTGTTGCAGCAGATTCCAAATCACCCCAAAACTGCGCATGGATTGAGATTGCATTTAGTCGGGGGGTCGGTCTTTCAGACCCTCCCCTCCAAAGCCTGTCTCATTTAAGTAGCTGCCGGGCTTTGTGAAGTTTCGGTTATCGGTTATAGCGTACCTGAAGGATTAGCAGCGGGTTTGCTAAGTGGGATTTGTAGAGTGACCGTGTGCAAAGAGCCCCTCAGTCATTACTTACACCCCTGTTTGTTAAGTACCTGCTGGTCTTCCAAATAATATGTCGGACGACGAGTTTGAGATGGGTCGAGTTTCCCTTCGACTTAACCCGTGAGTATACTCGGCTACATATCCAACATGTACTAGGACGTTTAGGCTGTAGGTTTTTCTTAAGATATGATTGCATCCTGGTCACTGGAACCTAAACCCTAAACATTGACTTGCAAGTCACTAGCCCAAAGGTCCATGTACCTTTATAGTAGATACCTTGGCCTTGAAGTACCTATATAGGGACCCCGTTAAGGCCTAAGTATCTACTATAAAGGTGCATGGAGCTTTTGGGTAGTTTCCAGCACCTGCAAGCTCCAAAGCCCCACAGCCGTAAAGCCCCAGACCCCAAACCGAACTCCCCGCAAGAGCCCCTATCCTAGGTTAGTATTAGGGAGACCCCTCAAAGGTGACCCTTCTTAACCCTACTTCTGGCTCTCTTAAAAGGGACCTTATTGAGAGGGTCTATATTGCCAAGGGTCCCTCTAATCCTAACTCCCACCTTAAGCAAAAAACCCTAAACCCTAAACCCTAAAACCCTAAACCTTGGCTCTGAAGCTCAAGACTCGGAGGAGCTGGAGCGCGGCAGCACTGCGACTGCCGAGCATCAGCAGGCTCAGGAAAAGCTGCAGCAGGCCAGGTCGGGGAGCCCGGGAAGCACTGCTACTCCTACTACTCCTACCACCACCACGACGACGACGACTACTACTACCACCACTACTACTATGATGCTTCGTATTATTACTACTGCTACTCCTACTCCTACTCCTACTCCTACTGCTACTGCTACTGCTACTGCTACTGCTACTGCTACCGCTACCGCTACGGCTACGGCTACGGCTACGGCTACGGCTAAGGCTACTGCTACAACTAC
>CAJNDV010031228.1:18152-38546 GCA_905221635.1 Symbiodinium sp. CCMP2456 | reverse complement strand
ACTGCTTAGAGTTGTACTGTTTAACTTGAAGGCAGCACGGATCGAAGGGAACAGCCTTGTGGTAGACATTGTGAAGTCGCCCTGGCAACCACTTGTCTTGAAACTTTTTCCATACCACATTGTCATTGTCAACTGGGTCCACATGACACCGCAACTCATTCTCTCCCGGCTTGTTGTTGCTGTCCCGGTGGCACTGCGTTGAAGTTGATGGCGAGGGTGGTGAAGGTAGCCTCTGGTGGAAGTTGAGCTTTCATAGCTTTTAAATACCAAAAATTTGGTCGTTCCCACCACTCCTCCATGTCGGAACATTCCCGCAACATGCGCAGACACCCTTGATCGATCATCAAAAGCCTTGCCGCGACGACTGAGGATCTCCATGTCGCCCAGCCACAACCTACTCAGAAGTTCCTCCACAGCTGCCGGGAAGAAATCCTCGGCCTTGAGAAACGTCTCTGCCAGCTCCTCATCCTGAATGAGGTGCTCCTCTTGCTGTAGTCCAGCTTTTGTAGACGCTCCTCCTCGCACTTGGCGACGGCCATGGTAGACTTTCAGCGAATGCGATGTCGAGTACCCGGCTGCCCACTGGGAGCTGGAGCGGCGTCCACCTCAAACTCGCCCGAGACCTCCTTGACGTTCTCCACCGCCGCCATGGTGGTGAGGTAGCTGCCATCCTCTGTCTTGACCAAAAAACCTCGGGCCACGTCAAGTGAGGGACATAGGATCCGGGCCGCAACGATGTTAAACATTACTGGCAGGTAGGAACACTGTATTTGTCATGTGCAGGAACGACTCCTTGATGCCGAAATGTGCAGGCTCAAGGAACCCAGACAACACCGAGCGGTGCAGTCAAAAGTGAGCCGCAGTTGTTTTGGGGTGGAACCTTTAGTGAACCCCGACTTTTAACATGGTAGCGGAGCTGCCTGTCGACTCAGGAACCTTCATGGCAGCGATGATGCTACAAGTAGTAGTAGCAGGAAGCCTCCTTGTCGCAATGGGAACATGTATCGTCTACGGCTTCTTCGAGATCAGAAGAAGGGAAAAGGAACGCGAGTTCGTTGAGGGACTCAATGACCTCCCCACCATGACGATCGCCGCGAAGACAGGAACAAAGTACCACAGGAAGACTTGTCAGCGCTTGAAGACCCAATATGTTGCAGGAAGCCCTGGGATCAAGAACTACGAGCCGTGCCTGGATTGTTCGCCGGAACGGTACACGTACCAGGAAATCAAGCAAAAGACAGAAGTGGTGCTATGGTGTTGCAGCAGGATTCGTCCTGTTGACGGGATTCGCCCTGGGAAGCCTCGCAACAGTGTGCGGGATGATAGTTGGACCAGGAAAGTACACCTTCGATGTGAAGGAACCGTGGCAGGCCCTTGGCTACAACGTGACAGGAACATGGTCAAGGATGAACTTGCCCTTGGAGATGGTCGAACCTCCAAGGACGGACGACGTGGGTGAAAAGCGAGCCAGCAGAGGCGTGAGAAAAAGGAACACTATGAGACAGACGAAAGCGAGTTGATGGCGACATGGATGAGTTTTCCTGGAAGCCCCAATACGCACAGGAACTTCAACGTGGACACCGTGAACATTGTTGACACCGCCGCCTACACGATCAGGAACGAGAGTGACTACAAGAAAGAAGGAACCGTGAACAGCGAGAACCAGGAGTGTGAGAGCCTTGAGTCCGGCTACCCACCTAGTAAAAGAAATGTATCAGGAACAAGCAGTACTGAGAGAGTTTGTCCGGAAAGTAGAGAGTTTGTTTCGCGACGTCGTGCATGAACTAGGACTGGAACTAGTCAAGCTGATAGTGTGTACAGGAACACCCTTAGGATTGGTTACTTGGGTCGTCCTACTACGTTTTTCGCATTTGTCCTTTGTAGCAGTGCAGAAGAGAAGGAACTTGACCGGCATGAACAAGGTCAGGAGCAAAAGAGAAATTGCAGGAACAAGAAGGAACTACAAAGCGCTATTGTTCATAGTGCTCATCTACAGCAACTTGCAAGCAGCACAAGGAATGGAGGAAGCATTGAGGCAACTAGCAGAAGTCAGCCAGCAAACATTACAAGGCATACAGACACTAGCAGAGGAGATCAGGAATACAGCAGCGTCAGGAAGCCAAAGAGAAGCAGGATTGGCAGCAGCATTCCAGCAAACAGTAGCAACTGTACAGGAGGAACAAAGCTCAGCAGCACAACAGGCACTCACTGCAGCCCAGCAGTCAGCAGTGACAACCATGGAGGAAATAGGAGCAAGCCTGGAGAAGGCTGTGAAGGAAAGGAAGTCCGGTGAAGTGGAACTTCAGAAGTTGATCAAGCCCCTGAAGCTTTCAGGAACCCAGCTTCCAGCCAGTCAGGAACACAATCAAGCAACAAACAAAAATTCGGATGGTCTCCATGCATCACATAGGAGATCAGCCAGCAAGTTTTCCTGAGCAGTTTGAGTTGAGCGAAGATTCAGATGAGATTGAGATTGAGTACTTTGGAAGAGTTTTGAGAGTTCAGGAAGAGAGAGTTCAGGAAGAGAGTGTTCAGGAATTCTGGATAGGAGATGAAAGCGATGAAGATCAAGAGCCAGAGCAAGATGCGTTGGGCCATTGGTATGAGCAGGAAGAATGTACGCACTATGTTCGGATGATTCATGGAGAGAAGACTAAGGAAATAGAAGTAGTGCTTGATTCAGGAGCCGACATTTCGTTGGCGCCTCTTTGGATGAAGAAGTATGGGAAGAGAGCACCTGAGAAAGCGAAGGTTGCTCTCAGAGACGAGCAAGGAAGCAGAATCAAGGTTTCAGATCAAAGGATCATTCAGGTTGAGTTTGAAGATGTCTCAGGAAACAAGGTAAAGGTTGAGGAAGTCTTCTTGATTTCTTCAGTTGTGCACCCTTTGCTCGCAGTAGGAAAGTTGTTGAAGCAAGGTTGGGAGTTCAGGAACGGCGCAACCACAGGAACCTTCTTAGTTGAAGGAACTACGCACATCCCGGTGAGCTACAACAACAACAACTCTTTGACAGCAAAAGCATTTGTTCGTGCAGTGAACACACAGTCTTCACAGAAACCTATACCCTTGTACTTGTGCAACAATCTCAACGACATCGTTGCTGATAACAGAGTAGGATGGACTTCGTGGAGAGACCCCTTTCAGGTACACTACAGCCTAGGAACTTCAGAGCATGTGGATGTCAATCTCATGTATCCTCCAGGAAAGTAGATTTACAGAGCAGTTCTCATCAAGGACCATCATGTGTGGTATCTGTTGCATCACAGTGTCATGTTTGAGGAACTCGAAGAACCTCTAGGACCCATCCTTGATGGTACGCGTGACTACCAGGTGTTGACTCTTGTCTCCACCGAAGAGTTTCCCTTGAACCTGATAGGAACACCCAAGGAACAACAGGACCGTTGCATGTTTGAAGAGTACACTGAAGATGTATGGTCTCTCAGCGTCGAAGGAACAGAACTGATCAGGTATCATCATTCACCAAGGAAAGCGTGGTTCAATCCTCTTGACACCAAGGACATTCCTGTAGACCCAGCGAACTTGAAGCCCAGTAGGAAAACCTATGGTGAGGAACCAATCAACCGAGATTTCTTCGAAAACGACCAGCAGTGGATTGATGATGAGAGCGAAGAGTTTGGTGAAGCCTTTGATGGTCTTGGTTGGACAGGACAAAGCAGATTCGAGCTTATTTACCCTGTAGAGGTCAAAGGCAAGAAGGCACAACAGGAACAGCAACTTGATAGCATTCCAGAAGAAGAAGTAGCAGCAGGATCTGAAGAGGCCCAGGAACCACAAGCGCCAGAGCATAGAACTATCATTCTACTTCATGGTTATGAGTACAACCAACAGAACACCTTGAAGACCTTGAAGGCCCTTTGTACAGAACTTGGCATCTCAAAGTTTGGACCTAAGCAGGAAATCCTCAGAAGGCTCAGTAGGACAATTCTCGAAGCTGAAAGACATCAGGAGTTTAGCACAGCTCAGAAGAAGTATCAGGAATATGCCATTGCTGAACCTTTGAAGGACCAGAAGAGGCCCAAACCAGAAGAAGTAGCGACCCACAACCTTACGCATTTACCGTATGCGTCTTGGTGCCCTGTGTGTGTAGCATGTAAAGGAAAAGAGTCACCACATCCTCGTGAGAACCCTGAGAAGGAAAGATCTTCGAGACCAACATTCTGCATGGACTTCTGTTTTACAGGAACTAGCCATGATGAGGCCCCAGCTGCAGTAAGTCTCGTGTGTATCGACTCGTGGAGCAGGAACAGTGTTTGCGTCCCGACTGCAACCAAAGGCTCTTATGGAATTTTTAGCTGAAGGAGTGACGTACATGTCAACGCAGTTGCAGTACAATTCCATTAACCTGAAGGCAGAAAACGAAGGAACTATGTCAAAGCTTAAGAACGTGATCCAGAAGCAAAGGAATGCATTAGGTTTAGGAACAGTTCTTCAAGACGCAGTCTCAGGCCAAAAGGAAACCAACGGGATGGCAGAGCGAGCTATTCAAACCATCAGGAGACAAGCCTTGACACTTCTTAAAGGTACAGAAGAGAACGCAGGAATCTTGATTGCGCGCACGCATCCAATCTTCAGTTGGGCATTTGGACATGCCAGCTGGATTCTCAATAGGTACCATAGGCATTCAGGAACAAGCATGACTCCGTATGAGTGGATTTCAGGAAAACCTTTTCATGCTGAGTTCGGAGAGAGTTTGATGGTGTTGGTGAACAGAGCAGGAACCAAGGTTGGTAAGAAAGGTGACGAGAGGAGTGTTTTTAGGAAAGTCTGACAATGATCTGTACATTACTTGGCACATGGATGGAATCAAAACCAGTAGGAGTGCTGAGAGATGTCCGGAACACTTTTGATGCAAGAGCCATCAGTAGTGTAGGAATACACACTTGGGAAGTGAAGCGTACTACTCTTGCAACTCGTGCAATTCCTAGAAGGAACATTCCAGCTCCATTGGTGGAACCACCACCTCTTGCGGACAGTGAAGCAGGTCAGGGACAACAACAGCAACTTCAGGATGTACCTAGGACAGCATCTGCAGGACCACTTGTTATCCAAGGCGGAGATCAAAGCTCAAAGCCCGGAGTTATCCCTAGGAAAACATTCCTGTCAGCTAAAGCCAAACAGCAACAGGCACTTCGCAAAAGGAAAGCAGAAGAATGCCTTGAGGAACTCGAAGCAGCACAACTTTCAGACGAAGCAGGTAGCGACCCATCATCCTCAAGCCAGAACATGTCTCAGGAACAAGCCGTAGGACCGATGTCAGAAGCCTTAGAAGAACTTCTTCCAGACAGCGCGATGGTCAGTGAACTTTTGTCAGCTAGAGGACTTCCAACTCTTAGGAAACCAGAGTTTGAAGAAGTAGGAACAGGAAGCAAAATCCCGAAGATTGATTCTCCAATCAAAAGGTACCCACCTTTTTCAGTAGGAATGGTTTATGAGCACAACGACGAGGAGTTGCCGGAGCCAGAACTGGAACCAGGTGAGCTGTGGGAAAATTCAGAGTATGGATCTGAGAACAAGATCTTTTTGGTGACGAGGACTGAGGTCCACCCAGTCTTACAGACCAGGAACTTCGAGATCTGGAACGCAAGGCAATGGTGACAGAGATCGATCGGCTTATTGCCATGCAGGCAGTTCAAAGGATAGCCCTCAGCGGGATAGAGAAAGAAGACAGTGCAGGAACTGAGAGTGGAGAGAATGAGAGAACAGGAACCAAATGGCTCACAACCAAGTTCGTCTTCGATTGGCGTTTTAGAGAAAGGAAATGGATCCGACGAGCTCGACTACTTGCGCGTGAATTTAAGACCCAGGAACACAGGACAGACACCTTCAGTCCAGCGACGAGCGCATCGTTGGTACGTCTTATTCCTATCATTGGGTTACAACAGGAACATTCCCTGTACTCCATAGACGTGAAGGACGCATTCCTTCAGGTACCTCAAAGGAACAGAACCGCTTGCGAATTCCCAAAGGAATACATCGAACTTTTCGGCGACGAGGACCCGCAAAGCAGGAACGACGGGTTCTTATTATTTAGAGTGTTGCCAGGACAGAGAGATGCGGGTTTGCTGTGGAGCGACCACTTTGCGAGCGCCCTTCAGGAACAACAGTTCAGTAGGAGCGTTGCATGCCCTACACTTTTCGTGACACCAGGAAAAGCATCCTAGTTGTTCATGTTGATGACATCCAAGCAGCAGGAAAGAGTAGTCATATTGAACCAGTCTTGAACAAGGTAGGTGAAACCTACGAACTCAAAGTTGAAGGACCCTTTCTCACGGACCAGGAATGCATGGTAGGAGAGTCTCATCAAAGCATCAGATTCCTCTAGAGGAAATTCTCATTTCACAATCATGAACTTCACATCACTTGTGATCCTAAGTACTTGATCAAGCTTAAGGAAGAACTGAAGCTTAAGTCGAAAGCCTCCAAGCCAACTCCTTGTACTCAGGAATCCCAGCAGGTCGACAACGCCAGCAGTCTAGATCAGGAACAAGCGGCGACATTCAGGAAGTGTGTAGGAATACTCTTGTATGTAGGACAGGACAGACCAGACCTTCAACTTGCGGTCAGAGGACTTGCATCTAAGATGTCAGGACCTACACATCATGTTGGAAGCAGCTTATCCATCTAGTGCAGTACATGTCTAGGACCGAAGGCTATCACCTTGTGTACAGGAAGACCCCCAGAGGTATTTCGAACCTTCATGAGAGCATTAGGAATGGTTCATTTGATTTCAGCTCAGTTGCAGAGAAGCAGGAGCATTTGCTTGAAGTTTCTAGTGACAGCGATTGGGCAGGAAGCAAGGTCACAAGGAAATCAACATCTTCAGGAACCGTGTTTCTTGATGGACAAGTCATCTACACGTTCTCTAGGAGCCAGAAGAGTGTAGCCCTTAGTTCAGGTGAAGCTGAGTACTATGCAGGAGCATCTGCAGCGTCGGACATCATTCTTTTGAAGGAAGCAATCCAGTTCTTGACAGGAAGAAGGTGCAAGGTGAACTTGTATCTTGATTCATCAGCAGCTAGAGGAATCATTACTCGTCAAGGTGTAGGTAGAGTTAAGCATTTGCAGATCAGGACCCTTTTCTTGCAGGAGCTTCACAAACAAGGGACTCTGAGCGTGCACCCTGTAGGAACCAAAGAGAACACTGCCGACATAGGAACCAAGCCCTTATCAGGAAAGTGTATCAAGCTTCTTTTGCATTGGCTAGGATTCCAAGATGAGAACAATGAACCTGTAGGTAGAGAAGAACTTCAGGAACACGAATCCAGGAACAAGCCCGAGCCAGTGTTAGGATGATTAAGTCCAAAGCAAATTTTGGGTTTGCAGCTTTACTGTTTTCGGCGATTTCACGAATTTCGGAAGGCTTTGTGTCAGGAAGAGTCTCAGGAACAGTTTCAGAGCCAGAGCTAGGAACAGTCATGTGGCAGGACAGCATGTGCAGTGACATGAGTGCATGTGTCCAGGACCGCATGAGAGCTGACATGAGCGCATGTGCAGTAAAAGTAGGAACAGGAACAGTGTGTGAAGCGTTTGTGCAGGAACCGTTTGTGCATCCGCAGATGTTCTCCTACTTCAAGGAACTAGGCCACGTTGTACAGGACCTCTGTGCGAGCCATAGTCCCGAAGAGAGTGAAGAAAGGAACCAAGAACAAGAAGAGAAAGAAGGTGCCGAGATGGCGCAAGCCGTGAAAGAACTCAAGGAAATCATGGCGAAGCAGACCGAGAACCTCTCGGTTGTGAAGGAAGACATAGCAAGCCTCAGAAGGAACTAAGGATGGAAGGCCACCTTGGACCAAGGACTTCTACGTCACCTACAAGGACCCACGACGACATCGCCGAGTTCAACGACCGCGCCTACTTCGACAAGCTTGAAGAGGAAAGAGAGGCACAGAAAGCTATATGTCCGAGGAAGAAGCAGGAGAGCCCTGGACAGAGGAACAAGATGGAGAAGGATCATGGACAGAGGAAGGAACAGAGGAGCCAAAGGAAAAAGGAGGGCCAGAAGGAACAGAGGAGCCAAAGGAGGAGGAAAAAAGACAAAGGAACAGGAGACACAGGAAGAGTACGATGCAGAGAGGAGAAGACTTTTGGCAAAGGCAAGGGCAGACATTGCCCTAAAGGAAGCAAAGAGGAAGGAACAGGAGAAAGGATTCAAGACACCCATCGACAAAAGCCAGGAATGGAAATTCTACACCGAAGGCGGCTCGATCTGGAAATCTGGAAACACAATTATACCACAGGAGAAAAATCTGGTGGAACTACGACTACAAGTACAAGCACGAGAAAGGCAAAGGCAAGGACCAATACGAAAAGGCAGGAAAAGGAAGAGGCAGACCGCCGCAACCGTTTCAGCCAAAGGACCCAGAGTACGCAGCGTACTGGGAAAAGATGGGAAAGATCGAAGAGGAAAAGAGGAAGAAAACAGAAGAAGCAAAGGCAGCAGCAGAAGAAGAGGAAAGGCAGATTAAGAAAGCGCGAGAGACGCTTGAAAGAGCAGCAGAGGAACGCAGCACAAGACAGGCAGAAGCAGAGGCAGCAGCAGCAGAGAAGAAGAAGAAGGAGGAAGAAGAAGAGGAAAGGCAAAGGCAAGCAGCAGCAGAAGAGGAAGGCAGCAGCAGAAGAGGAGGAGAAGAAGAAGGCAGCAGAAGCAGAGGAGAAGAAGAGGCAGCAGGCAGCAGCAGCAGCAGCAGCAGAGGAAAGGAAGAAGGCAGAAGCAGAGGAAGAAGAGGAGAAGAAGCGAAAGGAGAAGGAAGCCAACAAGGAGCAGGCAAGGATCAAGGAACTTGAGCGGCAGCTTGCCGAGCTAAAGGAAGCAGCCAGCAGCAGCAGCAGCACAGAAGACCCAAAGGACCAGTGAACACAAAGGACTTTGTCAGAGGAGCGCCAAAGCTTGAAGAGGACACAGACAAGAACTTTTACGCTGTCTACCCCTACGACGGGAACGACTACCAGTGGAAGTGGAACAGCGTGAACCTCGGTTGGTACTTCTTTGACCTGGTTGGACGCCGTTGGCACAGGCAGGAAGGAAAGGACGTTAAAGGCAAGAGCACGTGTCTGCAGCAGGAAGAGAAGTGGCTCAAAGGAAAAGGAAAAGGAAAAGGAAAGAAAGGAAAGAAGGATGATGATGAGGATCTTGCAAAGCACTCACCCGAGTACTACGACATTGAAGCAGGAAAGGCACAAGCAGGCAAGGAACCGAAGGAAGCAGGAAGCAGCAGCGTGGACCCAAGCTTTCAGTGAGGAGGACCAGCAGCAAAAGAGCAGAAGTGAGGAAAGGATCAAGGTCTTGGACCAAAAGAGAGAAGTGAAGGAAAGAGGTGAAGAAGCTAAAGAATGAGGAGTAAAGCAAAAGCCCAAGGACCTGTGAGTCTGAAGCCCTTTTTCAGAGCAGCTGAAAGCTGAACAAGAAAAGGAACAGGATGGTGTATCCGTCCGACCTTTATTCTCTGAAGCCCTTGCATCGTTGGATTCGGATGCGTGATGCGAAGGGGCTGCGTGATCTTCTTGGGCCCTGTCTCCTGGACTTTGTTCCATGCCACGCTGGCCTGGAACAGATTGGTGCGCAGGCCTGCTGGCCCAGACTGGGCCATGAAAGCCGTGAAGCCGCGGTCCATCTTTGCCGCATTGATGCTGTCCTCGTGTTGAAGCCGAGGGCTTTTTCGTGCGCTTCCTCTTCCTCTGCGTCTCCGAGTCGTCTTGCTTTTGTGACCGTCGCACTCAGTCCCGGCATGAGGTACCCGAACATCTGGATCTGCGCCTGAGAGATCGCCATCGTAGCGAGGTAGGAGTCCGAAGAGGAATTGGAAAATGACGACGCTGAAGCTGTCACCGGGTCTGCCCAAGACCCGGTGTCCGACCGCGCGGACGCCGGCTCGCACTTGAGCTTTCAACTCGGCGATGCGGCGAGTCTGCTAAAGCCTCTCTCCGCGATTTCAGGGCTGAGCTGAGGGCGGGTGCCCTTGATGCCCCCTTCAGGGCCGGGGATGCCCCCAGGAGAAAGCCGGAGTCTTCGCAGAGGCGCTAAGCTTAAATGGGAGCGCCGGGAGCGCTTCAGCAGGAAGGCGAAGGCGAAGTACGATCCTCGCAGTCCGAGCAAAACCATCCGTACGCTCACCAGAGCCAGCTCAGCGACCTTTATTGAGGAGCGTAGCCCTGGCGGCGGCTTGCCGTGGCTCGCTTCGAGTCCGGCTAAGTACGACCCAAACGGGCGCTGATCGGAACCACCCCTTCGCCCAGGCAACGTGCCGTGCCCACGTGGGAGACCCCTTTCCCGACAACGGTCCGCGTGCAGGAGTGCTCCCAGCGGCTGCGTGGGCACAAGAAGGCCTACGGCTGGTCAGAGATCACCTCTCGCCGACCACCCTGGCCATTGGAACTGGTGGGAGTGTTTTAACCCGGAGGAGGGGTATATCGGCGCTGAGAACCGTGGATCGTTTCGATTCTGGTGAAGATGCGCTTTTCCTCGACTACTTGGTGTATCTGTTTGTGGGCCAGGGCCTCGCCGCTTCAACAGCTCAGGCCCGGCTGGGAGCCATCCGCAGTGTTCAAGTGCAGCTAGGGTTCCCAGACCCCACAACACCGCTTCTGCGGCTTTTGCTGGCCCTTGATGGGAATAGGCGAACTCGAATGCTGGCCAGCCCTGCAGCTTGGTTTCTCTTTGCTGCTGCGCGTCTCGGAACTCGTGGGAGGAACCAACCCGCGTTTGGGGCTCAGGACGCAGGACGTGGCCCTGTTCAAGGAAGGAAAACACCTGCATTATCCGGCTTTCCACGAGGCGGATGAAGTGCAGATTGTGGTCAGGGCGTCCAAAACGGACCCTGAGGGAGAAACCGCCGCTCGGAACCTTTACAAGTGTGGGGCAGAGGTGTGTCCTGTCTTGGGAGAGCCAGGCCCGGCCTCTAAGTTTTTCCCGCATCTCGCCAGGCAAGACATACAGGAGGTTCTGCAAACTGTGGCGGCTTGCTTGGGAGAAGAACCGCAAGCTTACACGCCGCATTCTCTCCGCTTCGGGGGCGCCTCAGCCATGTGGGCTGGGGGCTTCGATGGGGTCGTTGGAACTCCGACGCCTTTTTGGCATACTTGTGGACCTCGCGTAAAGCTTTACCCCAGTTAGGGGATTTCCCAGCGCCTGAAATACCCGTACTTTCGCTAGTCCTTGTCGTGTCGCGTTTCGCGACCGACAGCCCCGTTTTGGGAAGAAAAGACTAGTGGTAAAGTGTCTTCCCCTCCCTACACCAGTCCTTGTCGTGTCACGTTTCGTGACCGACAACCCCAGTACGGTGGAGGGGCTGTGTCAGCTGGGGGCGGGGTGCACCAACGGTGCAAAAAGACAGAGGTTTGTTCGCTCTGCGCGCTGTAAAAAGAGTGTGAGCCTGCTGGTAGGTGAAACGTGGTAGCCTAGCTCCGCGTGCGTAGTGTTTCACCTCCGTAGGCTGTAGGCTCAAGGGTGACCCACCCACCCACCCCCTTGCACCAACGGTGCAAAAAGACAGAGGTTTTTTCGCTTTGCGCGCTGTAAAAAGAGTGTGATCCTGCTGGTAGGTGAAACAAAACTTTATTTTCGAATTCCGAACGAATCTGTTCAGGAAACACTAACGCACCATCTTCCGGAACACGGACTCCGACAAGATAGCCTCGCCGGCTTTGCATCGAAAGCTTGAAGCCCCGAACAAAGTTTTTAATCGCTTGGTTTTGCTGATTGTGTATCCACAAGGCCTACGATGGGGAATGAGGAATGTCATGGCCTTGTAGCTTGCACGAGTGAGCAGGGCGAGCAGGGTTTTTGTCTGATTGTAGGTTCGAGTAATGGATTTAAATTTAAGTGCTGGGCCCGCGGGACCTTGGTCTCCGGGGCACAGAAACCGGGCTCCTCAATTCGAGGTTCCATCACGTTTCAATATTTTGAGAAGGCTGCGCTTAGCTCAGCCATGAGGCAGCCTCATTGCAGCCTCCCCCGTCGCGTTTCACCCTCGGTGATGAGCCGAAAGATGCTCAAGGACCGATGAGTCTTCGGAGAAAGAGCGAAACGACGCGGGGCGGATATTTTCCTTCGCACTGTGTCGAAAAAGGCCGGCCGAAATGGAGAGCTAAAGCCGATGCTGATCAAGGCCGGGGGGTGTCGAACGGAAAGGAGGCGGCGGCCCAGCGAGGGTTGCGCTTCTCAGGACATGACCGAGGCCAGCGACGAGGAGGCTCAGCACAGGGAGCGGGAGCAGCGCAGCAGCGCAGAGCAGCGGGCTGCGATGTTCGGTGGTGTGGACACGGGAGGTGGAGCTGATTCCGTCGCCGGGCACGGGGAAGCCTGGGAGCTTGACGCCCGCCCGGGCCTTCAACTTGATGTTCGAGACCCAAGTGGGCCCCTACGCCGACGCCGCCTCCAAAAGCCGGGTGCCCCAGCAGAGTGGAGTGCAGCGAAGACGAGAAGAAGAGACGAAGAGAGGAGGGGGCGAACCCAGGGCTCACACAGGCAAGTGCCTCTTTGCGTCTCCATAACGTTCCATCTACTCATGTCAGGAACTTTGGACCAGCTTTGCAACGCATTTTCCCGAACCCACCCTACAGACCTACACATATGTCCATAGCGGACTGTAAGTAGGTACACCCGCCCGAAAACATGCCTTCCGTGCTCTTGAGGAATCCTTAGGCACCAAGCGAAACGTACGAACTAGGTTTGGCTTAGTACCCGTGTTTCTTGCGTAGCCGCTTCGCTCTCCTTCGCTCTCCTTCGCTCGCTTCGCTTCGAGGCTACTTGAGGCCAGAGACGGCGCAGGCGGGCCGCGGAGGGCCTTTCCGGCCGAGGGTCAAAGTTCAGAGAGAGTCCTGAGAGGGCATCTTCGTGAACTACAAGCAGGCGCAGAAACGCAGACGGGGCGTCCCCGGGCGGCCCAAAGTGGCCTTTCCCGGCTTGTCAAGGTGACCTACGTGATGCGCCAGAAGGTTCCCTTCGGCATCGCTCAGATCGGCAAGGCTTTCCGCAACGAGATCACTCCAAGGTCCGCGAAGGATCTTGCACCCTGGGCCGCGGCCATGCGCCCGGCCTCTCGGCCTCTCAGGCAGTTCCTCTTCCGGTCACGGGAGTTTGAGCAGATGGAGATCGAGTACTTCATCGATCCCGAGGAGACGAAAGAGAGAGCCTTCACAACCGGCGAGGGCTCCTTTCCGAGGCGGACTTCCGGCAGATCCAGGAAGAATGGATCCAGGAGATGTGGAACTTCCTGAAGGACTACAGGGCAAGGGCATGCAAGGGCCGCGCTTCTCTCTCTCTCTCTCTCTCAGGCCGTGGGCCTCAAGGAGTCCCTGATGGACCGGGAGGAGGGGAGGGGGAGAAGGGGCGGGCATCGTGCATTCCGGCTGCGGGGCACAGCATGGCACGGCGAGGTGCACGAGGGAGCAAAGCTGGCGCACTACGCGAGGGCCTGCACGGACATCGTCTTCCGGTGCCCGCGTGCTATGAAAGCGCACGAAGTGGGGTCTCTCTTCACGGGACAATTGAAAACCTTTCCCGCTGCCATTGGACTTGCTGCAAAGATCTGCAAGTTCCCTCCGTGCGTTTGACGAAGGGTGTAAGGGTGATCGTTCGCTCGAGGTATCCATTCGGCACCCAAGAGCTCTTGGGCGTTGCTGCTCGCGGCGAGTGCTCCTGGAGCGTCTGTTTTGCATCGCTGCTTCACTTCCGTCTTTCTGGGTGATTGGGACGCACGGTCGAGATTCAGCGCGGAGGGACAGGGCTCCACTTCTTGACGCAGGTACGACCTGCAGCAGCACGCCAAGGCCAGCGGCCAGGCCATGGAGTACCAGGCCGCAGCTGCGCGGCTGCGCGAAGCGGCGAAGCGAATTCTGCCGTGAAAACGCGTCCGTCCGCTTCTCGGCTCAAAGAAAGGACGGGAGGGACGGGAGGGAGGGGAGGGAGGGGAGGTGGGGCCTGGGGGGCCCAACAAAAAGTCTCGCGCAGCGATGGCGAAGCTCTGGCCTCGTCGCGGGGCGGCGGGCGCTTCTGCGCTGCGGTTTTCTGATCTGATCTGAGGCCCATCGTGATCAGCCTGAAGCGGCGTTTGGGGGAGGCGGAAGGCGGCCGAGGCCGAGGCCGAGGCCGAGGCGGCTTTTTTCGAGGGGGGATCGGCATGACTGCAGAGGCGACTCGGCGGAAGTCGAAGCCTCGAGCTCCAGGTGCAGAGAGCAGCGCGCCGCTCTGCCATGCTCTGCTCGGGGTCGTGTTCTGTACCCGCAGGCGTGCCAGGACGGGCGGCTCGTCGGCGGAGCTGCGCGGACCCTCGTTGGCGCTCTGCCGAAGCCTCTGGGAGCGGGTGGAGCGCTTCAAGGCGACCTGCGACCCAGCTGAGCAAGCCGCCGCGCTGCGACCCCCGAAACAGATCCCAAAAATCCCCAGGACCAGCTGGAGACTTGGCTGGAGGCGCGCTTGCCTGCGGGCCGCCCCTTCCTTCTTCTAGTTGAACTTCTTCTCTTTGTCTTCAATTTCCTATTGCGCGGCAATGCTTTGAGTGTCAATTTCAAGCTGCGCGGCGGCAGAGGCCGAGCTGGGGCAGCTGGCGCCGGAAGAAGGCCGCGACGAGGCCGGGGCGCGGCGCGGCGCGCCTTTGGGCGCTGAAGAGCTGCTCTCTTTTTTTGTCGGCTGCAGGTGGCGGCGGAGGTGTTCGAACTGCTCGGCCTGGAAGGCCATGCTCTGCTCCGCATTGCTCCGCTATGCATCGCTATGCCGCTATGCTCCTTCTGATTCAGCTCGGAAAGGCGACACCAGGCGAGGTGAGGGTCGGTGAGGGTAGGGCACCTTTCCTTTCGCGACAGCTGTTCTGTGTCAGCTGTGCCCAGTTTGGTTGCGGCGGTTCGAAGGCTGAAGCAGCAGGCAGGCAGAGTTTTTGTCACACTCCGGTCGCAACAAAAAAGGCGTCCTCCTCTGTTTGAGGTGGACGCGGACCAGAAGGCGCGCAGAGGGCACAGAGAGTGCTCCCTCCTCGGCAGAGCTCTGAGCTCTGCGCTCTGCGTGGCGAGGCCTTCTCGGAGCTTGTCGCCGGCACCTCGTTGCGAGCACGAGCTCCGTCCGCTCCTTTCGGGGGGGCTTCTTCCACCGAGGCCTTTCTGAAAAGCTTCGCCGCGAGCCGGCAGCTGAAGCTCCGGCCCGAAAAGAAGGAGGCGCCGGGCGCCGGGCGCCGATTTGTATCATCTCGGCTGCGTCTCCTCCGTCTGCGTCGTCTGTCTCCGCGGCTGAGACACGCTCTGCTCCGTGCTTGCCGCCTTGCCCACGGCGGTTCTGGAGGTGCCCGCGCTGCTGGAGAGCCTCCTGGCAGCCCTCGAGGCGCCTGCTCCGCAAACAGCACAAGGGGCCTCTCGGCCTCTCTCATAATTGAAGTGTCCTTTTGGAGGAGCAGAGCGATGCCAGCGGCGCCTGACGCGGACTCCGGCCGAAGGAAAAGAAAGAGATGAGACTTTCCGAAATTCCGAAATTCCGAAACCGAGCCGAGACGGCGGCTCCCTGCCTGCCATCCGGATGCCATGGGCCATCCTCTGCCTGCAGAGGTGCCGGGGCAGAAGCGGAAGTTCGTGCCGCACGTCATCGAGCCGTCCTTAGGCGCCGGCTCATATGCCTGCATGGCTTCAGCCGGCTTCAGCTCGCCAGGGGTCGACCGGCTCTTCTTGGCACTGCTCTGCAGCGCCTACGACGAGGATGTCGTGGATAAAGAATCGCGATCCTTGCTCAGGCCAGCGGCATAAGCCGGCCTACGGGCCTACTTGAAGGACAGAAGGAGAGGACGGGAAGAGCGAAGTGCAGCACGCTGAGGTTCCATCCCTGTGTGGCGCCCATCACCTGCGCGGTCTTCCCGCTCATGAAGAAGCCCCCCGCGCTGGCCGAGAAGGACACAAGTGACACAACCAAAAAGGGGGGGAAGTTCGGGCAGTTCGGGGCGGAACTTAGGGCCTTAGGGCCCGGTTTCTTTGGAGGCCAAGGCTTTGGCAGCACGGCTCCGGCAGCGCGGCTGGAACGTCCTCTACGACGAGGCACTCGATCTCGAGGGATGGCAACTGCCCGCCGTTTGTTGTCTGCGCCGTTGTGCGGCAGCACGAGGCTGGAAGCATTGGGAAGCGCTACCGGCGCATGGACGAGGCAGAGAGGGCGAGGCCTCAGGAGCTCGGCTCAGAGATGCCTTGGCCTTGGCCTTGGAGGTTGGGACGCCCTTCTGCTGCACCGTGGACTTCGACACTTTGGAGGAGAGCGCAGTGCGGCGCCGCGGCGCGCGGCAGTCGCTGCCCTTCTGCTCTGCTCCAGGACGACACGGTGACCGTGCGGCGCCGGGACGACCCGCTCGAGGCAGAGAGGGCCACGCTCAGAGGGCCACGCTCAGAGGGCCACGCCCGTCGCAACGCATACTCGCACCAAGCAAAGGCGCCCACGCCATTGTAGGAAGCTCGTGGAAGCAGGACCTGCAGCCCCAACAGCCCCAAGTCGCAGTCGCAGAGGTTACCCGGATGCCTTGCGACTCCATCGCGATGTTTCTGGACGACGAGTGCTCCTCGACTGGGCTGGGCTAAGTAAGGGAAGGGCAGCTGCGGCTACGATTTCGCCAGGCCAGCTGCCGATGTGAGCTGCGGGGGCGGGAAGCATGTGTTGAAAAAGCTCCGTGCACGCTGAGAGTCTTCAAGCCGGAAGTCTTGAGACAACAGATCCTTGCATTCCTTGCATTCCTTGCATGCTTCAGGGCTCATAAGGGGCGGCTGTGGGCAGATAGAGTAGGAGCCTTTAAAAGCGAGATGGCAGTCCATCCGCGCGCAGTGCTCAGGCTAGCTCGGCGTAGGGAGCGGGTGCAATGCGAAGTGGCAGTGCAATGTGCCGCAGTGCCACAGTGCCGTCGAATTGAGTCGACTCTGAGGTCCGTTGCGAGCGGTCAGGCGCGGCCCGCGGCCCGGCAGCTGGCGCCTGAGCTGGCTCTGTGCCTGGGCTCCTTTTCCTTCTGACAGGTTCGGTGTGGCCCTTCTGGCCTTTGCCGCGCTCAAGCTGCAGAAGCCTCAGAGAGAAGCGCTGATCGTAGCCCTCACCTCGTCGCCTTGACACTTCCGGGTCTTCGTTTCGGTTGTTTTCGGAACCCCGCAAGCTTGAGATTTTTACAGTGGCTGGTACCATGTTACCACGCTCGGAACTAGCATCAACTAGCCAAAGGACGGATGTGTGCAATGTGCCCTGCCCGGTGCCTGTTGGCCTGTTTCCGAGGTCCTTCGTGGGTGTCGTGAGCCCACGAAGATCTGTGACGCCTGTAGTCCGTCGAGGAGAAGGCCCATCTGAGGCCCTTTTCAGATCTCCGATGGGTTCGGTCTCACAGGTTTCGACGCTGCCACCGCAACACCCAAGGCAAGGGGAAGTGCGGAGAGTCAGACTACGTCCTAGGTAATCTGGCTTCACTTGAGCCATCGCTGTGCTCGTTTACATCTTGGTGGACAGGTGAAGTCGACTATCAGCCGGGAGCAGTTGGAGCGGGACTGCAAAGCGACGGAGGGTCCCTCATCGCGCTGCCCTTCATTCAGCCACCCTCCGACATCATGTCACATGGGGACACGGGGCAGCTTTGGGAGTCATGCATGAGCGTTGTCAAGGTCTCGTTCGCACTCGAACGGAAATCCTGTTAAACAGAAACATCTGGAATCTACGCAGTACAGGAAGCTGTGTTACAGTTTGGGATGAGCCCGGCCACACTAACAGTCCACAAAGGGCATTAAGATGCATTAGGAGCAATCGTACACCAAAGAATAAGCACCAGCCAACCTAATCAAACTCACACCTGCCTCAGCACCACCCAAACAGTCAACCACACGACCCAGGATCCAGCACCCAGCATCCACGACCACCGACCACCCATCACCCACCACACCCGCCACAACCCACCACAACCACAAACCAACACACCCACCACACACACCGCTGCTCACCACACACATTGGGTCATTGAGTTCGTTGGGTTCCTTGGGATTCCTTGGCATTACTTCGCCGGGCCACGCCAGCTTCGGCGAATCATTTTGCTTGCAGTTCTTCGCCTGGCAGCCAGGACTCGTAGGACAGAGTTTCAAGCCGGGGCAGAAGCTTGAGCGTATCCCAGGTGGCAGGCTGGCAGCACATGCTGTTGGGCTGTTGCAACCCTCGACGGTTCGAGGGCAGTGGGTCGGACACTGCATGGTAGTGTTTCGCGTTTCGCCAGGCCGAAGCAGCCTCGGCGACTGCAGGCGAGGTGTGGCGCTGCAGTCTTGCTCCAAGGTCACTTTGTCTCGAATTGGAAGGCAAAACGTGATTCATGTTGCTATATCAATCACGTCAGGAAAAAAAGCAGCCCGAAAAGCACAATCATCAGCACAAAAAAAGCACCGCCAAAGCACAACCATGAGCACAAACGAAAGCACTCCGAACAGCACAATCGTGAGCACAACAAAACACCCCGAAAAGCACAAATTCATACAGGTTTTGTCCACGGACAGTATTTTTGCAGCCAAGCAACAATCTCAGTAAAGATACAGATAATTGAGCAGGAGCACCATCAGAGGCAGACATCTATTGTAACCCAGCCGGGTAAAGCCCCAGCCCTAAACCCTAATGTTACACCCTAACTGGGCCCTTAACCCAAATCTGCTGAAGTCGCGGTCTGAACCGTGCTAAATAATTGCATGTGCACCACCGATCCTCTAGAGCTCCAGACGGCCCGGCTTTGCACATCATCCGCTGAATTTCGCCTGTGCACCTCAGTCGCTCGACGATGTGTTTTTAATTTAAACTAACCGGTTAGCAACCATATATATCATCATGCCGATGTGTACATTTCATGGATTATATCTTTATGTGACCCTATGCCCGTCGGGCCCGGCACTGCATTGAAAGCTCAAGCTGCATATATACATATAAAAAGTAAGTTAGGGTGTCCTTTTTCTTGTGTGTATTTTTTATTTGCATTTGGCTACCTGTCTCCACTGAGCCCCGAATTAATATGACGGTATACCGGGAAGGTTACATGTATATTTGACTCGTGTGTAGGGCCCAAATTGCCGCATAGCGCGGAAGATTGAAGCGCCCCAGCACCCGCCATGGGTGCGTCTGCCGGCTACGGCACAGGATGGCATGCGTGCCATGCATAAACTGGGCATTCAGGTTTGGCCCTCCGTGATGGCGTTCATGGGCGCGAGGGAGTCTACGGCTGGCTTGAAGAAGACGCTGGCTTTCCAGCCACACGCCATCAAGCAGAACAGTGGATCGTTAGGATATGCTGTCGGCTGGCTGCATGAAAACACAGAACAGAGGCTCGTCCGAGGGCATCCGGTTCATCAAGCTCAAAGCTGGCATCTACCGCACCTCAGCCGAAGTGATGGCTTTCATGGGCGCGAAGGACATGTTGTGAAATGTGGCCATGTTGAACAAGCTCGCACGCTACGCCGCAGCAGAGGTTGCGGCTGGCTTCAAAAAGACGCTGGCTTTTCAGCTGCGCGTCACCAAGCAGAACAAAGGCTTCTTTGGCGAGGGCATCCGGATCATCTAACTGATAGCTGTTGCAAGCAGTCTTATTGCGGAAAGGGGTTATGCGCAGAAGACGAAGTGTTGGCTTTCATGACCCTGATTCCGGTCCGAAGGGCGCCGGAGGCGCTCGTGAAGACCGCGGAAGAGGTCATCAAGTCTTATTACGAGGCCTACGAGTCCAACGAGCAGAAGGTCCAGGACCTGAAGCTTTTCCGCTTCCAGAAAGATGAGGCGGGCAAGACGAAGGCAGACATCGTCAAGGAGATCTTCAAGTTGATGGCGATGGACTCGCACAAATTTTGGCCGAAACAGGAGTATACCAGTGGGGAATACTGCTGAGCTGATTGCCTGATTCCCCCCTGAGAAGTTTGTACAGCGGTGAAACGTGCAACGTGAGATTGAGTTGCTCGACATGCGTGTGTGTGTATGTACGCTGTCACTGTACACACGCTCATGGTCTGAGCGGGCATGGCGCCTTTGAAGCACGCCATGTGGGGTGTAGCCCGGTAGTTCGCCTCTCCCTGCCCCTAGAGGAAGATGCTCTGGGCTAGCAGATGTTCGTAGCGCTCTCTGTGCCTTAGTGTCAGTGCGTCCTTGGATGCTGAGCAATGGCTGCTGGTTGATCCTAATTCGGGAGAAGGCACAATTGCAGGTGCCCTCGCGGTTTAAGGTCGGAGGGTGTAGAGGTAGACGGTTTTTTCAAGCCGTGTGCTTGGCCGGTTGCATCTCCTCCACCTAATCCTTCCTCATGGCCGGGTGCTTGGCAGATTGTACTGCCATCTCTGGCGGCCCACCAGAATTCGTTATGCCAGGCGTGCGTCTGCTTCAGACTCAATCGCAATGAATGAAAAATGACTCGTGTGTATATATATATATGT
>CAJNDV010031228.1:0-11022 GCA_905221635.1 Symbiodinium sp. CCMP2456 | reverse complement strand
CACATGAAATCTTATAGACTTTCAAAGGTCCAGAACTCACGATACTAGTTTTGAGTTCCAGAAATCTTAAACTTGCCTAAAATTTCCAAAACTTCAAAAAATTTGACAAATTGCAAACATTCCAAAAATTCCAAAAATTCCAACATGGTGGCGGTGGTGGTGTTTGAAAAAAAATCCAACAATTCAAAAAAATCCAAAAATCCAAAAAAATCCAAAGATCCAAAAATTCAAAAAACTCCAAAAATTCCGAAAGAGGTTTTGGAATTTCAGAATTTCGCAATCCAAAACCTAAATATGAAATTTTTCGAATTTTTGGATTATTTGGAATTTTCGGAATTTCTTGGAATTTGAAAAATCAGTACGGTGGGCAACAGTCCTGTCCAGGAGGTGTTTTTTGTGGCGAGAACCAAAAACCGGTAGCCAATCGCCGGGCTGACGCAGCCCCCGCCGCCAGAGCACCGGGGCACGGGAAACCAGTTGGTGCTGTACATGGTTGGGGTTCACACCATGGGCGCCCAAGCTGGCAAGTCCCAACGTGGGCCTGAGTGCAGCCTGATTTCACGGCAGCTTGGGCCAACTCGTGGATGACCTTGGCAGAAATGCCACCCAAACACCACAGCCCCACTGCAAGTGGTGATTTTGGCCGAATCTCACGACAGGAAGCAACTGGCTCGTCTGTTGCCTTGTTTTTCCTCCCTGACATGGCTTCGCGCCTGGAACCTGGCTTGAGACATGAAGCTGCAAAAAATGGAGTTGAAAGCTCAACGTGAGATGAAGGATCGAAGGAAGCTTTGCAGACGAGGCGAAATTGACATTTTATTCCCGGTTGCAAGCTAGCTTTTTTGCGTTTGCTCTTGAAACCAGCCCCCGCTTGGCCGCCTAAGAGGCTGGAAAGGTTTAAAACCTCCACACTGCCTGTCCAGGGCTGTAGGCCGACAGCAGCTTGGAAAACTTATTGGCCTGGACCTACGTGAAGACTCGGATCAAAACTCCTGAAAGATACCGGCCGGGTACCAGACTTCTAGTTGTCGCTGGAACTCTGCAGGGCGGCGGTGCCATACCTACCTGTATGTTGCATATGTTGCTTGCCTGAGCCTATGCAGCCACCCTGAAGGGACAGCACTTAGGCTTTTTTGAGGGCAGAGGCGACGTCGCGACGTTCATCCTGAGCTTCTTGGAAGCTTGCAGGGTCGACACAGCCTCAATCAATCCGGGCTTAACCTCCTCAAGCTTGGCCTTCTTCTTGCCATCCAGACTTGCAAGGAGCCGCTTCAAGGCCTGGCATTGCTTGGTGAGGGACTTCAAGTAGTTGACCTTTTCGGCGAGTCTGCTGCCATTGACCTGGAGCTTGAGGCTTTGCAGCCTGGAGATGGATGGTAAATCGGTGCCATAACCCCATGGCTATCAAGCCAAGAGACCCCCGCAGCTCTTTGGCTCCGCACCCACTCCAACTTACTCGAAGGAAGGGGTCCACCCCCTCCGCACACCCTCGACAGGCTAAGGAAAGCTTGGGCGATAAAGATTGGCTTAAGTTGATGGAGCAAGGAGACCGATTGCTTTTCTGCAGCAGAGTGATGTCATGAGCTGGTGGGAACCTGGCCCCATGCTGGGTTACAGACGGGGGCCAAACTCTTGGCTGGCGTGAAACCATACACCAGGCCAAAACTCTCCCGTTCAAAGGGTCCAGCGGTTTCAAAGCACACGCGCCTTCAGTGTGCCTCTGCTTCGCAAGCTCAGACTGGGGCCGCGCACAGACCTTGCTGAGCTTTACACCTTCCACGCCAGTGGACGTTTAGCATCATTACTCTCCTGCCGAAGAACTTAAGGTCCGCAAGCTAAATCCCTGGTAGCCTGAGTGGCTACGCTTGGGGATGGCTAGCCTGAGGCTAGCGAAATCTCCAGGCTAACTGGGATTTGTGCCACATCTTTGAAAAGAGAGAGTCCGGTGTGCGAGTTTGGTTGTGCGAGCTCCGTGGTCGTCTCTCGGCTAGTACGTTACTCTAGCTAGTGTAACTACCTCCCGGAGGTGTGGGATGGTGGTGGGTTGGATTGGGGTGCACCTTTGGGAGCCATACCGGCCAAAGTTTCGTTGAAAGCTAGCCGCAGTTGGACTCCGGAGCGCTTTAGGCGGGGTGCAAAACTTTGTACGCCCGGTAGCTACTTTGTTTTCCTGGCCGGTGTTTATGTGGAAACTTGTTTTACTTTGTGAGCTCCCAATACTCTGAGACTGTGCGACCCTGCAGGCGTTTTGGTGTGAGTGAAAAGTAGCAAATTGACACAATCAAGGATCGCTTCATTGGTGTGTCTGCAGCCAAGCCATTCGCGATGATTCTGGAGGTCCGTGAGCACAACTCATTGGGTCCAAATGCTCCTTCTCCATTGCCATTGAGACCGAACATCTTTGCGATGTCATTGCGAAAGTCGAAGTGCGGTGCATTGCCGACAGGTGCGCAGACATTGTCGAGATCAGGGTTGTCAACGCCCAATTGGCTCAAGACCGCGTGGCATCCTTTCGCCGGTTGAAGTGATAGATTGGCTGATGATGCCGTTGCCCCAAGCTGATGACCGCACTGGCAACATTGCTGATGCAACGGAATCTATTCCGATTGATTGCTCACGCGAGTTGGCGTTGATCGTTCAGGTTGGCACCACTGTCGGCTTCGACAGCATTGCCCAACCTCCGTGTCCAAATGCCTGGCGAGTTTTCTGATTGGCATTGTACATGCAACTCTTGTTACGAGTGTACAGCTCACTGTTCGAAGGCTTTTCGATTTTGAGGGACTTGTGAAGATTGCAGCACAACTCCATTGGTTTGTTTAGCTGTGCATGCTACATTCTGAAATGATGTGAGATTGTGACAATTGCGCCATGTGCATTGTCAAGGGACCGTGAACCACATCATTTGTGGCATTTGCATATTCACCATTGGATGATTTTTCGGTCGACATTGGCTCAAGACTGGCTCACGCTGTGAAAACATTGAGTCCGAGAAAGTCCGGATTGCAAGGGATCTGATTGTGTTCTGAGCATTGCTATTGCACTGTCGTGTGTGTGCCTAGAATTGTACAGGTATTGGTGTCGAAACTGCTTATCAGGGGGTGTAATTTGAAGTACCCACCCTGCCCATCCTGGGGAAGGCAAGCCTGAGCCTAGCGGCATTCTCAAGGCAAAGTGCGAGTCGGCGAGTGCCGGGGATGGTGGTGGGTCGGATAGGACGCCAGTGCACCCGCCCTGCCCACCTTGGGGGAGGCCGAAAACTAGCGACATGTTTTAGGCTATGGTCGTCGGTCGGATTGCACATTTATATATATATATATGTACATTCTTTTTTTCTATGGTGCCCCCCCCCCCCCACATACCTCGTACCTACCCTTTTCCTGTGTTTCCTGATCAAGTCTCTCCCACACAGTCCTAAAGCCGCGAGATCGAGCTCTCACACACAGTCCCAAAGCCGCGAGATCGGGCTCTCCCGCACAGTCCCAAAGCCGCGAAATCGTGCTCCCCCACACAGTCCCAGAACCAGGAGCCCAATGTTTTGGATTAAAAACATTGAGACCTCTCAACACTCTCGCACGGCAGGATGCTCAAAACCATGAGAGGTCCCAATGTTTTGGCCCCCAATAGGTCCAAAACATTGGGACCTCTCCGCACTTTCGCATGCCAGGAGGCTCACAACAACGAAAAGTCCCAATGTTTTAGCCTCCAATAAGTCAAAAACATTGGGACGTCTCAGCACTTTCCAAGACCCCCAGAACATTGGTTTTATTTGTTTTATTGGGACCTTCTTTGGTTTTGTGCTCCTAAACCCTCAAAACATTGGGGGCCTCTCAGCACTTTCGCATGCCAGGATGCTCAAAACCATGAGGGTCCCAATGTTTTGGCCTCCAATAGGTCCAAAACATTGGGAACCTTTCCAGCACTTTCGCATGCTAGGATGCTCAAAACCATGAGAGGTCCTACTGTTTTAAGGTTTCGGAGCCCAAAGTCCTGTAAGGTCCCAATAAAACCAATAAAGCCACTGTTCTGGGGGTCTTGAAAGGGCAGGCCCAAGGACTTTCAGGACATTGGTTTTGATGGTGTTATTGGGACCTTCTATGGTGTTGTGCTCCTAAGCCTTCAAAACATTGGGGGCCCCTCCAGCACTTTCGCATGCCAGGATGCTCAAAACCATGACTTGCTAGGATGCTCAAAACCATGAGAGGTCCCAATGTTTCGGGCACCTATACGTCCAAAACATTGTGACCTCTTTGCACTTTCGCATGCCAAGATGCTCAAAGCCATGAGAGGTCCCAATGTGTTGAGCCCCTACATCCCCAAAACACCGAGACGTCTCCACACTTTCGCGCTCAAAGAAGTCGAAAACCATGAGAGTGTTCAATGTTTTGGGCCCCCATAAGCCCAAAACGTTGGGACGCTCCGCGCCTCTCTGTAATTGTGCTCTCCCATATAATTTTTACTAGCTAATTGATGTTGAGTGAATTCTGCGACTACGATCAACTATTGCACCAAGATAACAAGAAAGCTTCAGATTGGTATTCGTTTTACATTTCATGTTCACATAAGCCTGGTGGGGCCTGTACGCCGCCAAGCGGGCTGTGACCAGCTCTTCCGTCTCGCAGTCGTGTATAGCTCAGCAGGCAGAGGGGCTCTTGGGATACCGTAGCTTACTGAGTCCCTACCTGCATGTTTGTTCAGTTGCGGTTTGAGGGTCACAAGCACTTCAAGCCAGTTTGGATATGAGACTGTGATATCATGTGTCCGAAGCGTGGGCGCTGCTTCGAAATCGCCCGCTTCCCGCTCTTCACCGGGGGCGACGCATCATAAGCCTCATGCAATACTTTTTCATTATATAGCGCAACGTTCTTCCTGGTACCGAAATTTTGTCACTGTTCAATTTCAGTTTGCTTGAGCACTAAAATGCTTAAATGGCTTATTATCTGCACATTTCGTCAATAGGCAGTCATATGTAACATATACTGAACCTTGGTGTTTTCGTCATTCGACTGTCGGGCATCGTTGGCACATAGCACGTGTTCAGATACCGTATACATACATATTGAGCACTAAACCTCTATTTGGTGGATACTTGTTTGGTATTCGAGTAGTGATGGCTGCATGGTCGCGGGTATGTCGCTCATTGAAACTTCAATAATGAATGGTTTTGCTTAGCGTATAGCATTAACGTCGTATTCAGGCGGTGCATTACTTTTATAGGTTTGTACACGGGTTAAAGCTCATCTAAGCATTATCTTGATGCCCTTGATGTTCTGTGCGGAGTTTTTCTGCTTATAGTGTGTATAAGGCATATTAGCAAAAAGAAATTTGTAAGTATTCACTTTGTATGTGATGTTCACATACAGCTTTAGCAATGTTCCACTACTATGTGTTTCATTTCCTTGAGATCTCGCCCAACAGCTATTTCATCCTCCAAATATTTCACTACGATGTACGCAATATGCATACGGCATTCCAGGGGTTAGTCGCTAGTGAATACTTTTTGCGTAATTATATGTTTTTTGGTATGTCTTCTCAATGAAAGAAGTGGTAAGCACTACTGAAGAAACAGCTGCTTAGTTGTTCTACTGCACCGATTACTGGTGCCAGTTGAAATTGAATGTTACAATTTACAATTCATGAATGATATCTGAATGCTACATGCTGTGTGGTTTGAGCAGGAAGGCAGAACAACCTGAACCATTCAACAACAAATACTAATTTGATTTTAACTGGGCATTCGTTCTAACAGAAGCAATAGCAATGTATCGCCGATACTGTTTGACTGCGAAGCTGCAGGGGAATGGGTCTGACATCGAGCAGCACAAGGAAACATGCTAAGCGGCGGTCGCCAGCGCCTATAAATGCAGATGAAGTTCTGCAGCCGCAACACCCAATAGGTAGGTACGTGAGGGGGGTAGCATATGTATGTGTATATATATATATATATATTATATATTTATTTATATTTATTTATGTATTTATAAGGTATAAACTCATATCATATCATGTCATACCATCATTACTGGTCATTTCATGTCGCCTTAAAGCTTAGTTCTTGCGTACAGAGCTTGGGGATCTTGGAATGACGGTTCAAGGCTCCATAGGAGTCTTGGGCTTAGGGCTCGCACGGTGGAGTCGCCGTTCCGGGTGGAGCTTTCGCGTTCCTCCTTGCTGCTCTCAATGCGCCTGCAGGCGGAGGGTTTGAGGGAGCCGGTGAATTTCGAGGCCGCGTTCTTCTCGCCCAGCTCCTTTTCGGTGCTTCATGAAAGGGTCCTACCTAGCAAAGTCCACACACAGCTGTAGCAGCTGTGCCTCTTAGTTTTGTTGTCCCTGGAGAGGTGGTCTCGGCCGACGCGGCCCGGGCCTCAACGGGTCGAACTTCGCGGCTGCAGCCGCGGCGGGGCGCGCTCCTTTCCTTAGGAGACCGTGGAGTTCAAGATCCGGTGCCGCAATGGGAAGACGCTGCACGAGCGCAGCCGCTTCCAGAAGGCGCAATAAGGGCGACTGCGACTGCGATGCTCCGGGACGCCTGTCCAGGACCGCAAGTGGGGCTACGTCTACAGCGGCGATTCGGCCGCTCGCCTCAATCGCCTCAATCGCCTCAATCGCCTCAGCTCAGTCGCTCTTAGGCTCACACTCACACAGGCTCACACACTCTCAGGACTTCGCCGAATGGAAGTGAGCTCGCGGGCTGCCGCGGGCTCGCGGGAGTGTCCAATCCCTCTCCCCACACTAGGACTTTCAGCCATGGCGCCCTCAGCCCCGGCGATCCCTTGTTCGTGTTTCGGCGAGAGGATGTTCACGCGTCTTTTCACCCTTTTCATAGCAAATTTTCGTTCCGAGAACCGCCTCCGAGCCGAGAGAGAAAGGAGAAGCAGCAACACGCGTTGCGGCGTTTTTTCGCGCCCAAAGCTGCTTCGGTCGAAGCCCCAAGCCCAAGCGCCCACAAGAGATCCTTCTAAGTCGTTCCCACTACGTAGTGAGATAGATACATGGATGGCGGGAGACTTCTTTCTTGAATTCTTGCCCTTCGTCCGCTGATCAGCTGCAGTTTGCATCCTCTTCGATGGAGCTGTAGCGCAATTGAAGACATGATCTAGCTGCGCGTCGAGAATTCTTAGATCCCGTGGCCGGAGCATGCAATAGCTTGGTGACGTGTGGTTGTTTTTTAAGCGCCATGGCCGGTTCAGCGGCTTTTGAGAAAGGACGAGGCCGAGGCCGGGGTTGCAGGGACAGCTTTCGTTTTTGCAACGCTGCGTTGTCGCACCCAGGTCTTTTGACGACGTCTTGCAGCCAAAGAGCAGGAGTGGGAGGAGTGGGAGCGACGGCTCTGGCTTTGGTTCGGGCGCATCTGCAAAAGCGCCTGGGCTTCGGTCCGTACTAGCCCTCGCCGTAAGCGGGCTTTAGAACTGAGACAGGCTGAGTCTCGGCCCAACAGCAGCAATTTGTTCTTCGAAGAGCTCCGAAGAAGCCTTGGCAGCTTTCTCCCGAAGGCGCCTCTGGTCACGTGAAGCCACAATCAGCGCTTCTGAGGACTTCGGCACCTCAGGGGCAGAAGCTCCTCGCGATTCCCCGTGTGACCAGCTGACTTCGTCCTTCACGTGTCTACTCGGCTTCCGCCTGGGAGTTTCAAGTCCTGTCGCGGGCTGGACGGCATGACGACAGGCCACTGCCTCAACTTGGCGACTGACCAAAGCTTCAGTCATTCAGTCTAGTTTCCCCACTGTTCCGAACTGCCTCGTTGCCGCTTTCCATGGCGTCCCCACGGTTACGGGCGCTGTGGGCCCTGGCGCAGCCGGCTGCCATCAAACGGAGTTTCGAGGAAGGTGCAGCACGTTTCTTTGCATTAGAAGATTGACCAGAATTTAAACGGTGTAGGGCAACATGCGGCCTACCTGCCGCTCATTCTCACAGATTGAAACGCTATGTAAGGGTTGCGAATGCCGTGACTTTTGCGGTCAAAGCATGGGTGTGAAGGCGGCGAGCGGCGGTGTTGGGCTTTGGGGCCCTCCCCAGGAGGACACCCCGGTCTCAGAGGGGGCAGACAGGGCCAGGGAATGCGGGCGGTGGACCTTGGCGCCAGGGCCAAAGCCGGTTATATAAGGATATAAGGCCTTGCGATCGGACCACAGCCAGGGGCAAAGCCTGAGCTCAGTGTGTGCAGCATGCAAGTGAGCCTAGTGTCAGTTGGGCCATAGCGGCTGCGCCGTAGCAGCCGTAGCCTTGCCGCTTCTGGCACTGTAAAGAGGCCAAACAGGCCATCAGAGAAGCCCTCAAGGTCTGAGCTAGGCACGAACGGCTGTAGCCGCTTTAGCCTCAATCTCCCGATGCCGAAGACTCAGCATATAACATGCCAAGGCTGCAAGCATTTGCTGAGGTGACGTCGGCGTCGGCAAGTTGGAACGACACCGCATGCTAGTTTTCACGTTGCTTGCGAGCGGCTGTCGCTTCTCAGCCTCAAAGCCTGGGGCCTTCAAGCTCTTAAGACAGGCTTCGCAAGAGTTCTCTGAGGCTCTGGGGTTCAAGTTGACGCTCTAGAGAGCTCCGAGCTCTCTTTTCACCAAAGGGGCGGTGCGCGCTTGGACCAGCACGGGCCTCAGGGGTTCTTTCTGCCCTAGGACCACTTGCGCAACAAGATCCGCCCTTCAGATGCAGCCCAAGTGATCTGAAGCAATCGGTTCAGCTGGGGAGGTTGTCGTCACGAGACGGTTTCCTGTTGATCGAACATGTCGTGGCTTTGTGCGGCAAGCGCATCGAGCCCGATGCGCGCTAGACTTGTGATCTGATGTACAGATGCTCATCACTGACTTTCATGTAGCTGTGACGACGACGTCGATAAGGGCACACTGGGCCCGGGACCTTGCAAGCAAGTCATGCCTGAGTCCAGAAGGTCCCTCTCGCCCTCTTGCAATTAACCAGATCCAGTTGCACCCTAGTCCTATATTCTTGGGAACCCCGAGACTTGCATTAGACCCATTTGGCCTCTGGACACCAGCGCTCCCGCGCTCCTTCAAACGATTTTTGAAACTTGCAATTAAGCCCAGCGCAGTCCTTTTGGGAGTGGAGAAGCACGCGTCTCTCGGCTGATGGCTGAGACGTGCTAATAGTCTCACAGGTCACAACCTCCCTGCGACAGAAGAGCTGTTGACGCTTCCGCCGCTTCCGCTGCCGAAGCACAGGTTTGTGCCCCCTGCTAGGCCTGGAAGACTCTGAGAGTCTAAGGCACTAAGGAATCGGATGGAAGGATGACGAAGGCGACGTTTTCCCATTCCCGGTGCGCTGGGCCCGTTGGGGCGGTGTTTTGAGTGGCGCAGACTCGGGGCTCTGGGCGCAGAAAACTCTGCCTTTCTGTTCCTAGAGCTGCCTGAGTTGTTGTGGAAGCCACCTTTCTTTGTGAGTCCTTCCGCTGCGATCGTGCATAAATCAAATTCACGAAGCAAAATATGAATCTTGGCTTGAAGCTTTAAACTGGATCAATTTTGGACATAACATTATTGTGAAAAATGCCAAGCCTGTGCCAAGCCGATAGCCTTTTTCGCCTTGAATGATGCAGACTCCGTACAGTCGCGAGTCTGATTTGAAGGAAACATCTCTCCTTTTCCTCAGCTGAAGCCTCGGCAGGGATGCCGAGACAGAACATAGAGACCTGGTGTTTGGCCCGGCCCCCCCGGCCCCATGCAGGCCCATGCATTCTCAGAGACCGAGGGCTGACCTGCTTTTAAGGACCTGGGCACAAGAGGCCTCCAAAACGGCACCCCTTTCACAGCCCGTGCCGCGCTGAAGCGCCCTCGTGGAAGGCAGCAGCGGCGTCTCTTTCAGAATCGGCGAGGGTGAAGCAGGCCGGCCGCTCTAGTGGCGCAGGCACCTTGAGGCCGAGGCTGTCGGCATAAGTTTCCTGTAGCGACGGTGTGAGCATGAGCAGGAGCGTGAGAACCAGCCGCAGCGATCCCGTCAACTGCCAGTCGCAAAGATCGCACGGCCCGGTCCGAGTCGATGCCGGCTGTCAGTGACACAGAGAAAGCACAGAATGGACCGAAAGGTGTTCGGCCGAGGCGCGGCCACCCCTGGCCCTCCCCCAAAATCCCTTTAAAGCTCGCTAAGGCCTTCAAGCTGAAAAACCTCGAAGCAAACGGCTCTGTCAGCCGCCGCGATTGATATGACAAGAATCACTCGGCGATCCTCGATCGATTCTCAGTGGTCGTGGAACAGATAGAATGCGCTTGTTCGTCCCTGAGTAGGCCCCCAAAGAGTTGCAGTGCCAAGGACGCTATTTTATTCTGCCCGTGCTCGGACAGTGGTCTCTGACACCCGAAGCCGCTTGAGGTTTTTCAAGTGTCAGTCTCTTGGAAACAAGTTTGTTCGGTCGTGAAATTCTTTCTCAGCTTTGAACCTATGGCCGAAATCGCTCCGCAGATGTCGTGTCGCCCTTTAGCTGAGCGGATGAGCGGGCGTACGGCGGGGCCAGTGTCTGCCCAGCAGGCCTACGCTTAGGCGGCTTTTCCCTCTGAGGAGTTTGCGCCATAGCATTTTTGTTTTTACAATTGGCTAGAGGGTCGCCCCACCGGAAGGCTTAAGCAAGGCTGAAGCAGTGTTATAGAGAAGCTCGACGGGCAACTCGCGCCAGACCAAGAAGACGGCATCTTCACATGGGGTGATTCGTAGCTGCAGAGCTCAGGGCTCAAGGCTGTGTATATAGCGCAATCCCAGTCAGACCAGCCACTCTGAGCGCCGACCCGCACGGCTCACTGGCGCACTTCTCTGCAAGCTCTGCAAGTCTTCCGCCCGCGGCTCCCAAACTGCCGGCATGCACATGGCGCACGTGCGGCATGTCCTGCAGCGCAGGACCCTGCCACATGCACCGGGGCCGGCTGCGTTAGCACGACTCGGACTGGACATCATGTGGCCCTTGCTCAGGGGAAGTCGGTCCTGACTTGCCAGGTCTTTGTCGAGACGAGTCTGACTAGGCTGGGCTGTTTGAAAAGGCCGGGCGCCAGGCGCTTTTTCAGGCCGGGTTCCAGCCTGAGT
>CAJNDV010031227.1:29746-49151 GCA_905221635.1 Symbiodinium sp. CCMP2456 | reverse complement strand
TTAGGGGTTTAGGGTTTCATGAGGGTTCTCTAAGGGGGTTCTGGGGGGGTTCTAGGGAGACTTATGTGTTTCAAGGATGCAATTCTGGGGCTGGGGGTACCTGACAAATTAGAGTCTCCTTTGGGGCTTCAGAGTTGTCCTGAGGGTTACCATGAACCTCAAATCCTAAACCGGAAATCCTATAAACCCTAGAAAACCCCCAAACCCTAAGCCCTAAACCCTACACCTTAAACTAAAAGCCCGAATCACCAGACCCACGCTGCCCAAAGAGGCACCCGTCGAAGGTCCCCCGAGCGAGACTCTGATGGCTCACGGTGCAAGAGCGGTTCAAAAAGGAGGCATGTGAAGGGTTCGTTTAGGGCGCTACAAGGGTTAAGGGTTTAGGGTTTAGGATAAGAAGGTCTAGTGTAGGTCCTAAAGACATGAGCCGCTGAACTTGTCAAAAGATGTATAACGACCGGGGGCCCACAGGCCCACCTACCATCCTGTCCACGATGCTGGCCATCTGCGGGTCCGTCTAGCTGCTGATCGATCTGCTGTAGAAGATATTCACGCAAGCATTCCTGCATGCATCCGGACATTCCTGCTTAGATACGTTTTGATTGAAGCTAGACAGAATGGAGGATGTATCTAAACCCTGAACCCCAGCCCGTAGGCCCCACGCCGTACACCCCAAGTAAACGCCCACCAGAAACTGCAAACCCTAGCCAAAACAACCTAAACCCCAAACCCTAAACTCCAAACCTGCCACCCAATCCCAAGCTCTAAGGCACGTCAGATACGCCGTAGGATCCTAGTAATGTGAGGCACCCCTAGTATACTCGAACACCGAAATCCCAAACCCTACACTTTCAACCCTAAGCCCAAACTCTAGGCCCCACATGGTAAGAGGAATCCTTAGTACAGAAGGATCCCCAAACCCCTAAGCCCCAGTATTTGCGTTTCGTTATTTTGCCAGGTCCTGTCCAAGGCGCCGTCAGGCTTCTCAGATGGGAACTCTGTCTGCGCCGGTTGCCCAGAGCGATGGCACGGTTTGGGTTTTGTTCTTGTTGGGCTGGAGGGTCGATACTGTTGATGATCTAAATCCTGCATTACCTTCAGGACCCAAAAAACTATGGGAATTATTGTATATTCCTTCTTGTGGGAATTACCTTCAGGACCCAAAAAACTATGGGAATTATGGTATATTCCTTCTTGTGGGTAAATGTAGGAGTTCTATCATCAGCCGCAACCTGGCCCCATAACCCCAATATATTAGGGTTCATATTAAGAACCCCAATAAAGGCCCAGAGTTTCTTAATCTACATTGTGGTTTTTGGGAATGTGGGGGTTTGCAGGGTTTAGGTGTTTGGGTAAGGTATAAGCCCGGTCGGAACCTCTGGCGAGGTGTTTGCCATGAAGGGTAAGTTCCTCAGCGACAGCTCTGAGACGCTCGAGCAGATGGGTATCCTGGCTGCAACAACAGTCTGCTTCATGTCAATGTGGGAGTTCCGAAAACTAAACCGTAAAGGATTGTTTTTGTTAGGATTCTATAATCTTCTGAAACTCCCGTCTGTTTTTCTTTCCAAACCCTTCGGCTCGATCCACCTCGGGCGTGCTTTCCTGCTCACCGGCAACACCCTAAAGCCTACTAGAACCCTTAAACTTTAACCCTTAACCCTTAACCCTAAACCCTCAAACCCGAAGCCTTAGCCCCTTAGCCCCTTAGCCCTTAGCCCCAAACCCGAAACCCCTTAAAGACGAGACCCTTGCGCTGGCTCTGAGGCCTCTGCGATGGTGGGCAGGTCATCGCCGTCATCAAGCGCGCACCCCAGGAACGCCTTCAGGGCTGCTTTAGGGATATCGCCACTTTAGGGTTCAGGTGGCTCTGCATTAGGGCTTCCTTTAGGCCAGGGGTGATCGTGAGGGCGGGTTTCCTGCAAGTATGTGCCAGGCCTTGAACACTGAACCCAACTAATTATTGCGAACGAGAGTTGAGTCGGGCCTCCTGCCATGTCACCGTAGAAACGGGTCAGTACAGTATTACAGCATTGCAGCAACCTTTATCGCAGTATAGCAGAGCAACCTGATAGTATTGTAGCAACCCTTACAGTACTATATACAGCAGTATAGTATCTAGTTGGAGACGTCCCACTCTGGGATTGGAGTGGCCAAACCTATAGCAAGCCCTGTGCCAACTTAACCAGTCCTTGAAACCGAACGCCTCACAGGGTTTAGGGTTTAGGATTTAGGGTGTAGGGACTCCCGGGACCCCAAAACTTTAAAACCCCCGGAAGCCTAAAACCTGCTAGCCCTAAAGCCCGGAAGCGAATGCGTAGAGTGTCCTGAGTACAGTACAGCTCTTCTGTGAAAGCCCCAAACCCTAAGCCCCTAAACCCTAAACCCTAAACCCGAAACTCCAAACCCAAAGCCCTAAGCCCTAAGCCCTAAACCCTAAACCCTCAACCCTTTGGAGCGCAAGTGACAGAAAAGGCCCTTATACAAAAGATATCCCTGAAGCCTCGAAGCCTTGAAGCCTTGAAGCCTCAACCTAGGCCCAAAAGCTCCCCGCCGCGGTGAAGTCGCCTCGGTGAGTCGTCGCCCGAGTGCCTGGGTTTAGGGTTTTTTGGGGGTCCTTGAGGCCCCTGAGACGCTCACTCCGCGGAGCTACCGAACGGAAGTGCCCCAAAGAGGCCCCAAATAAAAGACGTGAGTCTCTGCTCAGAGTCTTCTGTTTTGGTGCGAAGCTTCTTGAAGCTTCGGGTTTTTAAAATTCAATTGGGGGTCTGGAGCTGTTAGGACATGACATGACGTCTTCATGAGGTCTGGGCTCAAGGTGGCCCGAAGCGGACTCGTAGCTGCCTTCCTTCCTCCTCTCCTTCCTTCTAGACTTTTCTCTATCGCAATGAGGGTGCCAAGCAGCGTGAGCTCTTCGGGCGGTCTGCTGGACGTGGTCCTAACTCTGGAGGCTGCCTCGGTGGTGATCGACTCGATGGACCTGGGGATCTTCACGTTGAATGGAACCCTCCCTGGGCCGACCCTCCGCATAAAGCCGGGAGATCGCCTACGGATCCGCTTCCAGAACCTCCTTCCGGCCCAGCCGAATGCAAGGAGGCAGCACAATGAGTTTCTAGGTGGCAATTTGGGAACAATTTCCTTTATGGTTTCTATAGAGGTACCTATTCATAAACACTTTTCAGGGCCCCCAAACTACAACCCAGGTTTGGGTATGTGGATGAGTCCAACTTGCACTTTCACGGCCTGCATGTCCCGGGGGATCTACCCTCAGATGACACAAAGCTTGTTGTAGGACCTGGCGGAGAGTTTCAGTACGAAACGGTTCTGCCTGAGTACCACATGCCCGGTACCAACTGGATCCATCCGCATCGCCACGGTTCCTCCGCCTTGCAAGTTGGTGGTGCCGCCGCACTGGCGCTGATTGTGGATGATGCGCCCGGCAGCCTGCCGGAGGAGGCGATGTACCGTGTTTTGAGGTTTAGGGGTTTAGGGGTCTAGGGGTTTAGGGGTTTAGGGGTTTAGGGGTTTAGGGGTTTAGGGTTTTCCTTAGTGAGAACTGCCACGAAACCCAAAAAACCCAAAGCCGACCCTGAAACCTTAGAAACCTGAAGCCGCCTCTAGTAAGACATGTCTGTTGCTTGCTTTTGTTGCTCTGCACCACCAGCTCGATCCACTTTTTCTGTGCTTGTCCCTTTGGCCCCCATCGGTCGTCGGGAAGAGAGGCAGAGAGAACTCGTGTTGCCCATGCTTATGCAAGAACCAACTACGCGAACTGGGCCACTTGCCCGGTGCCCCTTAGCTCTTCCCACTCCTTCCAACCATCGTGTGTCGGCTTTTGAGCATCTTATATTTAGTGTTAGAGTCTCTTGCCGGCAGGTTTTGGTAGTATATTTAGTTGTACGCTTTCATGTCGTTGTTTATATGTTTTCTGTACTGCGAAGACGTCACGTACCCCATCCCCGCGCGTCTGAGAAGCCAGGAAATGCCCGTGAAATGTCAGGTGGGTAGTTCTCTGCATTAGGGTCCCTATTTAGGTCACGAGAATACTACGACACCAATTTTCAAAAGGACCCTAAGAAGGACTCTAAGCCCTAAGGCCTTAACCCTAACTTCGCCGAACTAACCTATAAGGGGCACCAAAATCCTATTCTAATTATGAAGGCTCCTATATTAAAGAAGTTCACTTTGCTAATTCTGCAGGTGGCGAACGCCGAGGAAGTCCTCCTTGTGGTGCAGGACCTGGCGCTGCAGGAGCTGAGCCGAACCTGGGCACTTGGTTTAGGGTTTGGAGTTTAGGGTTTAGGGTTGAGGGAGGTGCAGTTCAGGTAGTTCAGTATGGTTTAGTTGGTTTAGTTGGGTTAGTTTGTTTTAGTTTGTTTATTTAGTTTAGTTAGTAACTGTATTTGCTTCAATAAGTTTTTAGCTTGTCTTAGCTCTTTTGCCTAGTTTAGTTAGTTTGGTTGGTTTGGCTACTTTAGTTTACCTTAGCAACAGCCTCCATAATGCCAGAGAGTGTTGTCTTCTACCATAACAAGAACGATAGAATGAATGATGTTGAAAGAAATGGTCTTGGATAACAAGCGGATTTAGATTGATTTACCATGGTAAGCGTGACCATGACGACTGCTGAAGAGGTTTGGTTTAGTCGGTCATGGCGATTTCCACATGTTGCACGCTGCCAATTCTAACAGTAGTGACGATGGTGTAGGATAGAGTAAACCCTAAACCCTAAACCCTAAACCAGAGACGAAAGAGAAGGCTTCAAGGAATCAGGCATAAAGTGCAAGGTGCTTTCCTTACTGTGATCCCGTGTAAAGCTGAACTGAGTCTAGGACTTTTTCAGGTGGGTAGTTACCGTTATAGGAGCCTTATAGAAGGTCTATATACTTTATAAAAGCCTTATAGAAGCCCTATATACCCTAAACTTCTCACCTGTAGTTTCCTTTAACTGAGTGTCCTGAACAAGAGCCAAGGAATTGCCCAGCAGTCGGGGGACAGTCTTGTTTGGTCTGCTCCAGCAGGCAACCCCCCCGATCTCCTGCTTATCAATGGCGAGCATATGCCTGAGATCGCAGCGACACCAGGCCGGTGGCAGAGGTGGCGGGTCATCTTCGCCGGCTGGAGAAATGTGGGCAGAAGTGCGCTGAACTTTGCCGTGGATGGCTGCACCATGCAGCTGTTGGCAAAGGACGAGATGAAGGGTGCACTGCATGCTTTGCCTGCTCGACATGTGGTGGTGTCCTTTTTGAATTGAACTGTCTTGTTTGTTGGTTTGGGCCGTCACAGCGCATCGCGCGACACTGATGACTCTCATCCCTTCTGAAATTCTATCCCATTCCCCAGGTGAGGGAGGCATCCAAGGGCAACTGTTATAGCAACCCCGAGCCCTTTTTGAGATCCTGGCAAGAGAGCACCGAAAGCTTGAAGATCCGAAGATCAAGACTTCTCGGAGCCCCTGCGCCTTCCGTAGCCAAGCCCCATTTTCTCTCGTTGAATGCCACGTATCTTGGTGCCAGGACGGCATGTACATCAGCGATTTCCCGCGCTCGATTCAGCTGGCGCCCATCCCTGCAGGCGGCCGAGCGGATGTCATGGTGAAATGTCCGTCGCCGTCTTCCAGGTACAGGGTGACCAGTGGTGAAACGCTGATCGGTTTTGTGGACACTTCTGCGGTTCCGGTGAGCAGCTCCGAGCTGTCTTCCTGGTCGCCAGTGCTGCCGGACTATATGCAAGACCTTCAGACCACTCCAGCAAGCGAGGGCTGCAGCTGCGAAACGGAGGTCGAAGAAGCCTCAATCAACGGCGTTCCTTTCTCGGAGGACACGGTGCTCCATGAAACCTTCCTCGGCGCCGTTGTTGAGCGGAAGATCGACACTGGCGGGCATCCCTACCACCAGCATTTCTATCCCTTCCAGCTCGTGGACGGGTTCAGAAGTGAAGACTTCTTCCATTTGGGGGACTGGCACGACACGTTCATGTCGGACGGTCTAACGAGGGAGCCTGTCACGGTCCGATACAAAACGACCTTCATCGCAGGTGAGATGATGCTGCACTGCCACCGCCTTGACCACGAGGATCGAGGGTCCATGGCCTTTGAGACAATCAGCCCTACAGGCTCCGCATGCAGTTGCTCAGCCCGAGCACTGGACACCGGCAACATCGTGATCATCGCCGTTGCTGTGAGTGCGGCGGTTTGTGTTGTGATCGCAGTGTTTGGTTTTTGCTTCTGGCGACGCCGGTCGCCGAGGCGCGCGGATGTCGGGCCAGAGTGAGGGTCCTGAGGACCGGGGGTTGTTCCGGAGAATCTAGAGCCATATTAAACCCTAAGCCCCAAATCCTAAACCCTAAATCCTAAACCCGTGTATCATATGAACTGTCTTGATGATCCGGTTGCTTCGAAGAGAGCCTCCCAAGAGAACCATAAGCTGGAACAGCCCTCCATGCTAGTTAGGGCAAGCCTTGAAAGCAAGGTTCCTGCCCAGCTTTTATCAACTCTCTGAGCCCCAAAGGGACCGGAGATGATCGGGAGAGGCACGAAGTGCTCTCCTTTTGTGCGGTTTCCGAGGGCTGTTCTCAATTGCGGCCCGTCGCATATCTGTAACACTGCATGGCGAAGCATGCATTGGTTTGGGTATCCCTAAACCCTAAACCCTGAACCCAAACCCTAAACCCCTCGACGGACAGTAGTTTGGAGCAGACCCGATGCACTGGTACAGAACGGCGCAGTGCGCAGCACGAAAAGGTAAAGATCGCTCAGGACATGGTGCTCCCGATGTCTCATCTATTCTGCTTGACTTGAAATACATATGTATTGTCCCCCCTTCCGGGCCCCCTCCTTTGGATTTGGGCTTTCTGTAGGGCAGTCCCATCCACAGCCTCCTTTCCAAGGTGTTTTTGCTCCTTTGCGGAATTATATATCTATGCATATATTTGTGTACACAGCCCAAAACCCTACTCTAATAATTTCAGCCCCCCCATCGTATCATCATCTGAGGGCACCCTCTCACGTCCTTTTGCTCCGAGGCTCCGCCCCTGCGATGACGGTGATGGCATCAGGATTTCCCCAGAGAGCCAAGCTGCAGCCCGCATCTCCCCCCTAACCCGAAAGCCCAACCTTAGGCCTCTAGGCCCTGAACCCTAAACCCTAAACCCTAAACCCTAAACCCTAAACCCTAAACCCTAAACCCTAAACCCCAAAGCCTCGAGCCGAAAGCCTGAGTTCCGACCCTGAACCCTCTAACCCCCAAGCCCGGAGCCCCTTGCGTTGCACGGATTTTTCCCGGCCCGGCGGGATGACTCTGAGAATCTCAGAGCCACTACGCTGCCTCTCTACAGGAACTTCTGGTCGATGTCAGGAGTTTTTCTGAGACTTCGCAAATCCACCCTAAATTTCAATCCCCTAAACCCTAAACCCTAAACCCCTGGAGCTTGAATGTCTTAGGCTCGAGGCCTTGTTGCCTCGAGCAGTGGGTTGTCTACGTTTGGGGGCCCTTGTACTACAGGGTTTAGGATTTAGGGCGTAAAGTTTAGGGTTGAGGGTTGGGATGCCCAGAAGAGGAGGGAGGACACTCTTTGTAATCCGGACATCAAAAGGGACCCCAATCTAGGGAACTTTCCGTTTGGGCGGGCCATCAAGCAAGTGGCCCCACATTCGGTTAGCTTTACTCACCTTCTGGTTGCTTGCTCCAGAACGCGGAAAAAGACTTGGTCTGCAACCCAGGCCAGTGTAACATTCGGATTTGGAACTGCATTCATGAAGCTTAACTCCTGGCCTGTTGATGCTGGATGCGCGATGATCACCACCGCAGCGGTACCGTTGACCCGACGACCGGTCGATTCGCAGGATGAATAGGTCACAGGGGCGATGCACTCAAGATGGAGCCACAATGATCATCATCTATCTCGGCATTTTTTCATTTTAATTGTCATGCTGTTGTTATACTGCTGGTGATGATCATGATCATCATGATCATCATGATCATCATGATCATCCGGATGATGATCAGCATCATCACCACCATCATCTTCACCATCTTCACCATCATCATCATCATCATCATCACCGTCATCATCACCACCATGAAGATTGTGATGATGATGATGATGATAATCATCATCATCAGCAGCATCATGTTGATGATGAAGGTTCAGAGAGAAGTGGACGATCCTGACGATGACGACGAACATTATGTCGGCGATCGTGATCATGATGGTGTTGATTCTCCTGCAGCTGCCGCTGCTGATGCTGCCGCCGGCGATGCGGGTGGCCATCAACTCGAGCCACATCCAGCCTGACAGAAAAAGATCAACGAAGCTTTAGGCGCCCGGTCGCCTTAGGTCGAAGTTGGTCATCCGAAGCACACAGATCGGCATGGTAGACCATAGGCATGATCATGAATGATGCTATGATCGCCGATAAACCTAACCGTGATCTTCAATCCCATGTGTGTGTCTCTCAACATCATGCCCAGTCGGTGGAAGGCTTCTCATGGCGTGGTGAAATTCGAAACAAATGAACGATCACCGACCACGAACCTTGAGGCCTCAACCCGAAGTTCGCGGCACGCGATGTTGCCAGACAGCGAAGCTTCCTGCAACACTGTAAAGTTCCGTTCGTTTGGCCTGCTAGAGCAAGCATGCCCATGAAATGGAGCAACTGACGGTTTTCAAGCTTGCGGCGGTCCCCAAGCATGGCACGATTGTCTGTGTGACCGTCGTTCCATTTCTTTTTCTGTGCTTTCAGCCAACATCCGTTTCTTGGCCCCATCTCAAGAACGATGTACACGTTCATGGTCAAGGCTTTCAAAAGTCAGGAGTCAGGACAAGGGAGGTGCTGGCTTTCACTCAATTCCATGGGCTGATCTGAGATTGCGTCATGTTCCTTATCACGACTTCATGGCGCTGGGAACGGCTAGATTCGGAACAGCTGGCTAGTGCAAGTTGGCCAGGAGTACTCGCATGCTGCAGGGTTAGCTTTTTCAACCGCGTGGCGGCAGAGAAGACTCCGGACATGGCGTTCAGACCGGAGCTTCATCAGCGGACGGGCAGGACGGAGGTCTTGATTCCGGGCTCCTGTACGAGATGTCAGTCTAATCTCGTGTAGGCCCTGAAATTCCTCGGACCCCAAACCCTCAACTCTGAACGGAAGAGGTCGGAAGCACTCTCAAACATAGAAGCAATCCAAAAGCTTACATTCCCACGTCCGAAAATCCGCAAGCCGCATCGAAAAGTCGATCTTGGCAGGAGATCTGCCTTCCTTCTGGCTGCGCTTGCCTTGGGCTATGGCAGTTCAGCCTTCGTCTTCCCAAGGATAGCGAAGGCTCTGCCGCAGCAATCCTAAACCCTAAACCCTAAACCCTAAACCGTGCTGCCTATGAAGAGAGAGAGAGAGAGAGAGAGAGGGAGGGGGTGAGAGCTCCCTTTGCCCCTAGCCCTGACGAAAGAAAGAGGGGGAGAGAGAGGGAGAGAGAGAGCAGGAAGGAGAAAAAGAGAAAGACGCTAACTAAGCAGATTGGTGGTCGGGCGGGCTAAGAGCCTGCGGGTCGCAGGCGACCCCAATGCCCGGCAGAAAGACAGAGAGACGGACAGAGCGAGAGTGGGAGGGCAAGAGCAAGAGAGCCGAGGGGAAGATTCCAAATCGCTAAAACCGAAAACCATAAAAGACCAAAATCCTAAGCCGAACTAGACCCCAACCTAAATGAGCGAGCAGACGATTGCAGGCGTACCAACGCCAGGATCTGGCGCCCTCTGTGGTGAGGCACGCTGCCAAGGAGCCTTTTTCCTTTGCGTTTGCGTTGTAGGGGAGAGGGTTTCGGGTTTAGGGTGTAGGGTTTGGTCTTTGCTTGGCCTTAGTATGGGTTCTCTAAAGGCTCCCCTACATAAGGGAGTTTGGGGGTTTTTGGATCTGTGTGCTCTGGCAGGAGAGAAGCCCCGTAGAGCGAATGCAGAGATTTCTTCGACCCCGAATGGGGAAGGCTGGGCAGCATGAAGCCTTGAATGTGGAGCGCCCAGAGCGCATTCCTGATCCAGGGAACCATTCGTGAGCTGCCTTCTAACGCTGAGATGATCGGCAGCTTGAAAATTGCTTACGAGGCACGGACACTTCGTAGAACCTGCTGCTTTCCCGAGCATGCCAAACTGAGGTAGTACTGAAGAAGCCCATGGGCATTGTCTTGGAAGATGGACCCCAAGGGCCAGGAGAAAGAGCAGCTCTCTCCCTGTCCTTGGCGTTGTTTCATGCCTCGATCCCATGATCCCCAGGTGCCTCATAGCCGCAGCCCGCCCCGACCGGATTCATCGTGTGCAGGATTCGGAGTTGGTGTTGCAGACGTCCTGGAGACTGGCAGCGCGTACCCTGATCCAATTCAGATTGCCTGTGTAGCCTAGGGGCATGCAGGCTCGTCCACGATTCTCATGGATCCCAATCCGTCTGGGCCTGAGGCATAAGCTCCTCCAGGAAGTGCTCTTCGAGGGCAAAGACTCCATGTGGATCCAGGAGACACCTCGCTGTTTTTGGTGCAGGCTTCGAGGTGTCTATAGGGCTTACCCTAGTAGAGCTTCAAATCCAAGGGCTTTAAGGGGGACCCTTAATAGGGACCCTTAATCCCATTACCTTAAATAACCATTGTCTAGTCCTTATATACCCCTTATATAGCTAGAGCTTCAAAGGCCACGTCTCGGAAAGTCAGACGTGTGAGGGTGGAATCCACCCAGAAGGCCCCCTGCCGGCGAGGCGGGGAGGCAGACCTTCACAAGCTGCCTGGATTCAGGGATCATGGGACTTAGTAACTAAGGTTATTATCAGGATAACTATACTTATAACTACTTATAACCCCAATTATGGTACTTCTAACGTCTTCAAGACGTCTTCCCGGGCTTGTTGCGGGATTCGGGGGGATGGAGTAGTCGTGAAAAGAGAGACAGTTGCTTGTCAAGTTTAATGCGGGCAGACGTTTAGGGTTTAGGGTTTAGGGTTTAGGGTTTAGGGTTTAGGGTTTAGGGTTTAGGGTTTAGGGTTTATGATGGAGAAGCCATGAAGAGGGGAATTCGCTCTGGACGGCCCTAAACCCCAAGTGATGTGCAGTCAGGTTCATGACCAGAAGAAGATGGAATTAGAGTCACAAGCCAAGCTGTAAGCATGCCTCTGTGCGGTTCCGAGGAATTGATGTCTTTGCATGTTGCGCTTTAGGGTTTAGGCTTTAGGCCTTGCCACCGGGAATAGATGCCCCAGAAGTTGCACTGCAGCTTCTTCGTTGGCGTGAAGTTCACGGGAGGTCTTCAGTTCTTCTGACCTTCTTGTCGGAGCCACATGGGCAGTTCTCTAAAATAAGTTCCCTTTTAGGGTCCTTTGCATAAGGGTGCCGTACTATATTGGGGACCTAAGAAGGGACCCTAATTTAGAAAACTACCCACATTCAAGAAAACTGACGACGGTTCAACAGAGCTGGGAACGGGATTGCCATAGCACCCGGAATCCAAGCACTCGCAGGTGGAAAGGATGTCCCCGATCGCGTGTTCACGGATGCCTGTGATATCGCACTTAAGCTCTCTAAAGGTTCGAGTGATGTTGGAGTCTCTTGCACAAAAACATCTAATTATCTAAGATCAATACTTAGGGGTCTTGTGCAGATTTCATCTCCATGACAGACACGAGACAATTTCACTTGTTGCGACTTCTGTCCGCAAACCCTAATCTGGAACAGACTGCCAGCAGCTACTCCGTGTCACGGTCATCCAGCTTGCTCTTCTTCTTCTACTACTACTGCTGCTGCTCTAATACGACTCTTCGTCGTCCTCCTCCTCCTGCTGCTGCTTTTGTTGATGTTGTTGTTGTGGCTATCAGTCTAGCATGCATTTACCGGAGTTGTCGAAAATAAGGGACTCCTGATGAGGATCCTGACCCCCAATCCCCTCAAGCCCAAACCCCTAGACCCTACACGCCATAGCACGCTCATCTTGAGGAGGGCGACGAGCTTGAGGCGGTGAATGGGGAGCCTTTGGACGGCTTCAAGGCGAGAATCCCTAAACTCCCTGCAGCCCAAAAGACCCATGAAAGAATTCGATAGGGGTTCCATAATACTAATGGTAAGGATCCAGTATCGTTCTCGGCCTTTTGGTTTACAGGTCAAGCCTAAACCTTCAATTTTGGCCCGCTGCTGCTTCCCAGGAAAAGGCGACTGAGCTCGTGATGAACTCCGGGGACGAAGTGCGGTTGACTCTGTCCCGCCCGCGCAAAGGGTACATCAAGGCCTGCGGGACTAAACAAAAGACACAAAGTCAGAGTAGTAGAGTAGTGGTAGTCGTCGTCGGGGTGGTACTTGTAGTGTTGCTTTTCTCAGTTGTTGCTTGGACTCTTCTCGCACGTAGAGAGGTATCAGTCGTTGCCACTATCAATCGACAGCTAAGTAATATAGGGGCCTAAATTGATTGCCAACACTATTTCGGGGTCCCTATTCTAGACTTGGTTAGTGATAGTACAATATACACCAAAACCCAATTCCAATTATTAAGGCCATTATATTAGACGGACGCAACATCCTAGAACTTATAATGTATTAAGTTCGTGTGTACGTATTTCTGTATGTATGTATGTATGTATGTATGTATGTATGTATGTATGTACGTATATATATATATATATATATATATATAAATAATTTACAGGCTAATCTCATAGCATTTTATATAAGCCCCTAGCCCCAAACCCCAAAGCTTGCGGCCCGAAACCCCAAACCCTAGACCCTAAACCCCAAACCCTAAAGCCTAAACACCAAACCCTAAGCCCTAGGCACTAAACCCTAAACCCTCAACCCGGCAGGTGGTCTTCCCCGACGGCAAGTCCATCACTTCCCCGCGGGCAGCGACTTTGGACCGGCTCGCAGAAAAGGCGCGCCGCCCTTTGCCGACCCGGTTTACGGTTCTTAGGGTTTAGGGTTTAGGGTTTAGGATCGAGGGTTGAGGGTTTAGGGTTTAGGATCGAGGGTTGAGGGTTGAGGGTTTAGGGTTGTGAGGGTTTAGGGTTTCGGGCTCCTTGGAGGGATCTACAAGGACTCTTTGGGTGCTTCAAAGCTACCATGAGGCAACGGTTTGGGGGTTTGCGGTTCAGAGGTTTAGATCCTAGAGCTTCGTGATTTGTGTTTATGGTTTGGGGGTTCGGGGTTCAAGGATTCGGCCTTTTGGGGTCTACAGTAAAAACATGCGAGCCTCGAGATTCTTGTTGCGACTTTCTTTGGTTTAGGGTTTAGGGCTTATATAGGGTTTTCATTATGATCTGTGTACTGATTAGGGTGAGGACGCCACCTCTTTACACGCACACAGAAGCCCTGCAAACTCCTAAAGAGGTCCCAGAGATATAAATACCTCTAGACTATAGAAATGGAAGCCCAAAACCCAACGCCCATGCCTATACCTTTTGAGACCATCAAAAAACCTATCAAAAAACAAAAACTATTGAAACCTGGCAGCAAAAACCCTAAACCCTAAACCCTAAACCCAGAACCCAAACCCCAAGACCCTAAACCCAAACCCCAAAACCCAAGACCCTAAACCCAAACCCCAAACCCCAAAACCCTAAACCCTAAACCCTAAACCCTGGGCGAGGCGGGCTACCGGACCGGCTGCACCGCGCCCGACGGCCGAAGTCCTGAGTGTGGACCTCGGGGGCTAGAGGATTTGTGCAAAGGCTTTGAAGGGTTTAGGGTTTAGGGTTTTGGGTTTTGGGCTTTGGGTTTAGGGTTTAGGGTTTAGGGTGGAGGATGTTTGCTTAGGCTTTGAAGGGGTTAAGGGGTTTTGGGGTTTAGGGTTCTTTGTCGGGAGTGGTTTTCAGATCTCTGGAGGTTTATGGTTTGGGGTTTTTATAGGGTTTTCTAAAGCTTTCGGATAACTGGTAGAACGGCCTAGCAGTTTGAGGTTGTAGAATTTGGGTTTGATGCTTCAGGTTTAGGGTTGCAGCCGGTTTGGGGCTGCAGGATTTAGGGTTTAGGGTTTAGTGTTTAGGGGTTTAGGGTTTAGGGCTTAGGGGTGGTCAGGTTTAGGGTGCAGGGTTTTGTAACAAGCTTTCTTTGGGTCCCCCGATATGTTCAGGTGCTAGAGCTCAGGTTTCGGGTTTAGGACCCTTTTGCCCTCAGCAGGAGCCATCCTAGCCCCATAGCCGGGCCAGAGTGGCGCAGTAGCCCAGAAACCATCGTGGCCTAGGAGTCACCCTAAACCCTAAACCCTAAACCCTAAACCCTAAACCCTAAACCCTAAACCCTAAACCTCAACCCCTAAAGCCCTAAACCCTAAACCCTAAACCCTGAACCCCATTTTGCGTACGCATGAGGTGCTTCTACAAGGATCCCGCGACCGGTGAAGTCTACGTCCTCCCACTGCGCCTGGGATGGCAATGCGGAGATCCCTTAATCCGATGCCCCACGCCATATAGGAGTTTCCGAAAACAAGGGGTACCTTATTTTGGGGTCCTTATAATAAGGATCCTACTATTTAGGGCACTGTATTAGGGTCCCCTATTTTCGGAAACCTCCATATAGCCACCCTACCTTAAGAACCCCTGGAGCCCACAACCCTAAGCCTAAAGCCCGAACATCCGAAAGCCCTGAACACTCAGCCCAGAATCCTAAACCCCAAACCCTAAAATCCAAAGCCCTACACCACTAAACCCTAAACCCTAAAATCCAAAACCCTAAACCCCTAAACCCCAAACCCTAAAACCCAAAACCTTAAACCACTAAACCCTAAACCCTAAAATCCAAACCCTAAACCCTAAAATCCAAAACCCTAAACCATTCAAACCCAAAACCCCAAACCCTAGAATCGTTTCGGCTCAGCTTAGGAACGTGCCTGGCCTGGTCCCTTCCGTGTATCGGACTCAGCCTGTCCACGGCCAAAGAACGAAGGGATCGTTTGTGTTCGGGAGTTTAGGGTTTATAGGGTTTAGGGTTTAGAGGGAGGATTAGGACCAGTTTGTGCCAGTTTGGTTCAGGTTTCGGGTTTAGGGCTCTGGACTTGGGGTTTAGGGTTTGGGGTTTAGAGTTTAGGGTTTAGTTGGAGTGTGTTTTGCGTTGGCTTGTTGTGACCGCGAAGATTTTTCCCAGGAGTATGGCTAGCAGAGTCCGCGCGGTTTGAAGCATCGCCACCATCACAACCGTCGTGGGAAGAACACCTAACTCCTGCAATTGGCACAGTCGTGATTTGCTAACAGGAACAGCAGCGGCGGCCACACCAAAAGCATAGGAGACTGTATGAGCCGTTTGTACGACTAGTGATAGATATGGGAGTTTCAGAAAATTAGGGGCACCTTATTTTGGGGTCCTTATAGTAAAGATCCTATTATTTAGGGTGCTATATTAGGGTCCCTATTTTGGGAAACCCCCATATCAGGTATTCCGAACGTGCACGTTCAGCTGAGGTGGCGCAAATCTGATGAGGGCGGGGTGAGGCCCTGGGCTGGGGGAGCTTCAGGGTCATGAGACATGTGAGCTTTGAGCCGTTTTGGGGGGTTTAGGGTTTAGGGTTTAGGGTTTAGGGTTTAGGGTTTAGGGTTTAGGGTTTAGGGTGTTGAGGGTTTAGCCAGCCTAGGGGTTCGAGTCATGGGCATATTCTAGGAAGGAGTGGTTCCTGGCTCAAAGGCTTTATGAGTGCAGGTTCCGAAAGGCTGTTTAGGGTTACACTTATGGCGCCCCGAGTCCCCAAATGGGTTTTTCTCTAAAGACCAAGACGGCGAACCCTAAGCTGGCTTAAACCCTAAAACGTAAGCCCTAGACCCTAAACCCAAATCATGAAACCCGAAAGACTTTCATTCACCACCCCCACCCCTCATCCCAACCCCTGAACCCTGAACCCTATCCTTGACGAGGCCAGGTGAAGCTGAGTTCGAGTGCCCGAACCTCGATGCCTTGGGGGCTGTTTTTTGTGTTTTATGAGACTGGTATATGCGTCCTTTGTTGGGATTGTGGCAGAACGAATATCGGGGGTCCTTTTTGGGGTTGCTATAGAACTACGTGTTTTGGGATATCCAGTCTTCTTCTTTCGGTTTTCGGCGTTCGCGTCGGGCTTTTGGGGGGCTCTACACTATCGGGTTTAGGAACTCAGATGTAATCCTATAAACCCTAAACCCTGAACCCTAAACCCTGAACCCTGAACCCTAAACCCTGAACCCTGAACCCTAAACCCCAAACCCTAAACCCGAAGTCCAGAACCCTAAACCCTAAACCCTGAACCCTAAACCCTAAATCCTAAGCTTCAAGAAAAAACCTTAAATAGCCTAAACCCGACATTCAGGCTCTCGGCTTTGGGACGTAACTTCCGAGTTGAGGGCTTTTGGGTTGTTTCGCCTTGCTTTCCCTCTTGCACCCGGGGCCCCATGAGAGGAGCCAAAGGCCTAAGGCCTAAGTCCTTGCCTAAAGGTTTTAGGGTTTTGGGGTTTAGGGTTTAGGGTTTAGCTACACCCTCAAGCTTGAAACCCTCACATCCCAATCCCTTTGAAGTCGAAATGCACGGACCGGCAGAGTTAGGTTGGATTCCCTTGCGTCTGGTGCCAGCTCCTGAAGAGTACGAGAAGGCCATCCAGGCGGCCGGCACCTTTTTTTTTTTTTTTGGGGGGGGGGATTCTTCGTGGTTCTTGGGTTGGGGTTGCGGGTCTTAGAGCCCCTAAACCCTAAACCCTAAACCCTAAAACCCTACAAATCCTAAAGCCCTTCAGCCGTCAAGCCCTCAACCCCGAACCCCAGAATCCAAAGCGCCAAGCCCGAGCTATTCAGGGTTTTAGGCTATTTTTGGTTTAAGGGGGGTTTGGGCTTTTTAGGGTTTCGGGCTTGGGATTTAGAGTTTAGGGTTCAAAGGGCTTTAGGTCTAAACCCCTTGTAGGTACACTTATCGACCCCTTTCAAGAATCCTTAAGGAACCCTTCAAGAACCTTCAAGAAACCTTTTTGGAATCCCCTAGAGACATCTCTTAAAGAAGTTCTCCTTCAGAGACCCCCAGCATGACGTGCAGGAGGAAGCTGCCGAGAGCGACTTGGCGAGCAAGTGGAGGCGGCTCAAGAATTATCCTACATATATATATATATATGCACATACAAAAATATAGTATGATGTATCAGTATGAAGGAATGATACACGGTTTAGGGCTTAGGGTTTAAGGGATGCTCCTTATGGTTTTATGATCACCACTACACATTGTTGATGCGCCGAGATACTAGTAGTTAATGGTAACCATAGAGTTGATAGTAGTCTGAAGGGGATAAGTCGATAACATTTTACAATGGTGCGTAGGATGAGGACATGGTCGTCCGCACCGGCTGCCAGATTGCATCTTGTTGCGCTGGGCCAAGGTGCGAGACGTGAGAGCGAAAGATGAGGGCAAGCAGGTCTAGCAATTTTCGCAAGCGCCCCTGCGCAAGCTCGAGGCGTGCTCGATTTTTCCTACCAGAAGAACGACAAAACTGCTTTTGTCACCGGGTCTCAGTTTTTCTCCTACAACTCCTACAACACATGCCCTAAACCTTATACCCTTTAACCACTGCGCAGTAAATCAGAACCGCTGAACCTGCTGGAAGTTTCTGTTACAGAACTGCCAGCGGTGCCGCGTCACACTATACGTTTCGTTTGGGTTCGAGTTTAGTTCTGCGTCAAGTCCAAGCAACCGTGGCAGTGTGGCGTATTGGATCTGGATTTTCTCATGTCCCAACCAGATGCCCATGGCATTTCCCAATATTTCTTTCAAGTTTACTGTAGGAGCCTAGATAACTACCAATACTATTTTGGGGTTCCATGCTATAGTTATAGTATAACGGGCCCCAAAACCCTATTCTAATCATCAAGGCCCTACATTAGCTGAGTGTCAGGGTTAGCATTACTGATCAAACTTGTCAAAATGCCGTATCAATTTAGCTGCAGCCGTGCGTGCCGTCATCGTGGACAGTCGGCGAGGGGCAGGGGCCCGACCAGACTACTGATAGCAATGATTTCCAGGTGTCAGCCAGTGAAACATGTGTGTATACAAATGTATACATACATATATACATACATATATATATATATATATGGAGCCAAAGGAGCCGCCACCCGCCCTCCCTTAAAGCAGTGAGGCATTGGTTTTGCTAGGCTTCCAGGACAGAGATGGACTTGGTAGATGCTGCTGTCAGGAGAGCCACCGTTCTTGTGGTCGGTTCACAGCTTGTGCTTGGTGTTCTGGCTGTCAGAGGCAAAGACGGTAGACGGCTCTTTTCCGCCGCGGGATGCCGGCTTCTTCTTTGGCAGCTCTTTTGCTGCTATGGCTGCCGGCGATGTCCGAGGCCGACACGTGCAGCACGGGCGAGGCTTCGATGCTGCAGACGGGGAGCCGCTTCTTTTCACCGCGGCGCCGGAGGGCCGTCACCACAGAGCCACCGGAGCCCGAGACGCCCCCGAACCTGCCGAAATACACGGTGCGGATCAGTGGCAAAGGGGGCAATCTCGGGTTCCTCGCTGCTCAGCGCAGCCTTCAGCCACATTTTCCCTTTGCGGCAACCCAGGAACCGAAAAAGAAAATCGATGGCGAAGACCCCGAAGAGGGCACTTGTGGAACAGGGACTCCCTTCCCCCGATGTAGCGAAGAGCTTCCGGGTCTTCGGCTGTTGTGATTCCAAAATAAGCCCCACACCCTGCACCTCAACAGAGCATTCTGAAAGTGAACCACATCATGTTGAAAAATGCAGATGCCAGGTTTTCAGTGAGCAAACATTGTGGCAAAAAGCAATGGCGGAGGCAGGAAAGTTCCTTGCTCTCTGCGCAGGTACCCTTTTGCGTTTCGGGTCGCGCTTTCCAGTTTTCACGTTTTGGAACCGCATGTTCGGAGATCACAGAGATCAGAAACTGAGGTATTTGAAGCAGCAGCGGTTGGTCAGCGCAGCCCGACAGCATCTGTGGAGGGGTGCTATCATCGGGCGCCAGGGGCAATCCAAACACCCTGGTCAGACTTTCTCCCGATATACGACAATGTACCAGGATATACTATGATATACCATAATATAATGTGCTAGATTAACTGCGACTCTTACGAGTGCTAGCGCTCGTTGCTGCTACTACTACTGCTGCTGCCAAGAAGCTGCCGCTGCTACTCCTGCTACGACGACGACGACGAGGGCTGCTACTACCATGCCCCGTGAACTACAAACCCAAATTCAACGCCTGTTGCCTCCAGCCATAAGGCGGCGGTCATTCCTCCTTGTTCCTTGCTTGCATAGAGTTGGGATCCTTGTCGGTCATGATGGTGAAAGAGTAGGCTTTCAGTGTCTCTGAGCCCTTAACCCTGAAACTGAACTTGTCAGTATGGTACGCCCTGGCTCTCCCCTAGACCCGAAACCCTTAACCCTAAGCCCAAAGCCCTAAGCCCTAAGCCCTAAGCCCTAAGCCCGAAACCTTAAACCCTA
>CAJNDV010031227.1:18997-29611 GCA_905221635.1 Symbiodinium sp. CCMP2456 | reverse complement strand
AATAATGATAATAATAAGAATAATAGTCATAGTAATCATAACAATAAGAACACTAATCATAATAATACTATTATCACTACTAATATTAATAATATTACTGATACTATGTAATAAACACAAGGATAACAAAGGCTTTGTGGCGTAGTCATTTGTACTCAAGGCAGTATTCCTCAACCTTGCTTTGGGGTAGGGATTCTTCCGCAATTGCAGGTTTAGGATGCGGCTGCCATATCTCAGGATAGCTCCGCGAGTGCGGATCCCGTTCCCGGTATGCTCAGAGACCGGAGTCCAAGACTTCAGTTTGAGCTTCAATCCCTTTCAGGTGTTGGGGTTTGGGGTTCAGGGTTTTACGGCAGTAGTTGCGGCCTTTTCACAAGACCTCACAGACCAAAGCCACAAGGCATTTGCCATTGTCTGGTCCGTGGGATCTGCTGGGACTTCCCATCTTCGTTGGGCTGTTGTCGCGGCGTTTTAGTCCATGGGGTTGGCTTTGACGTTGGTGAGTTGGTGGTTTGAGGCAACGATTCCGGGATTCTCGAGTTCGGCGTAAACCACAATTTCCAGAATCCCAAGCTCTAAGCTCCCTGAGTCCCTAAAACCCCAAGATCCGGCGCTGGGGAGGTTCCGCGGACACTAAAGAAGTGGACTCGGCGGGCGCGTGCTTCGAGATCAAGGCGCCGTGGATTGCACCAGTTAGGTTTAGGGTTTAGGTTTAGGGTTTAGGGTTTAGGGTTTAGGGTTTAGGGTTTAGGGTTTAGTCTTCCTTCCTCCAGGAGCAGCAGTGGTATGACCATGCACAAGCGAGAGAACAATTCGCATGTGTACATGTATATTCTCGCACGCATGTACATTCATACATATGCCTGTATGTACATGTAGAAAAATATGTATGTGTGTGTATATACATACATATATATATATATATGCATACATAATTTACTCCGGATGCTGCTGCTAGTCCTGGTATAAGCAATATGCCGTGTTGACCCATAGGGCAGTCAACACAGTTCAATTAAGAGGACTTCGAAGGATGTTTTGCCGACACCCGCGGGTATGATGATGATGGTGATGATGATGGCGATGTAGTAGTAGTAGTAGTAGTAGTAGTAGTAGTAGTAGCAGCAGCAGCAGCAGCAGCAGCAGCAGCAGTAGCTGTAGCAGTAGCAGTGCTGCTGCTGATGATGATCACGAAGATGAGGACTGTCAGGATGAAGATCTGGTGCTGATGCTTCTTATTATGTTGGTGGTGCTGAAGACGATAGATCATATCGTATGTCTGTGACGACGAGGATGATGCCGACAATGATGATGGCAAGCTATTTGCGATCGCTGATACCATCTTGTTCTTGCGGAGCAGTGCACCCATCCTTCAGCAACTTCAGCCCTGATCAAATCTTGAAGACGGTACAGTAGGGATTGACATTTTGGGTGTAGGTGTCCTCAGGCCAGGGGTGGTGCAGTTCTAGTTTTGTCGGGTTGGGGCATGGAGCTTGGTGTGACAGCTTTACGCCCGGAGGACTGTTGAAAGCATTCGAAGGCCATGGTACGGGGATTCGTACAAGCAGTCCCTTTTCTTCAGTAAGGTGCCTGCATGAGGGGTTCAGGTTTCGGGTTGGACCGTGCCTCGGTCCTCCGAGGAACAGGGCGCTGTCGCCGTACTGGCCATGGAGGAGCCGACTACTCTGACTGTTCCTGAGGAAGGTGGCGAGCTGGAGGTGGTCTCGTGGGGTTCCGACGTAACCCTGAGCCCTGAACCCTCGGATGCTGTTTCTAAACAGGCAAGGCTCGCAATTCCCTCTACTCTCATGTGCTAGGCCTCTATATAGCCCTGAGTGCTGCATCCAGGTTTTTCACAGGAGTAAAGTGGCTTTGGCCACGCGTCCCAAATCCCACCCAAAATCCAAAACCCACAAAATCCCCTAAACGCTAAACCCTAAACCCTAAACCCTAGTCCGATGTTCGGTCATTTGCCAGCCCCTTGAGGTGACCTTCAAATGTGAGAAGCACATGGATCCCTGGCGGGACAGCATTTTGATATTTTGTGTTTTAATAAATACGCAGATGCCTACCGATGTAAGTACATGCACAATACATTTACATGTCGGTAGTCAATGTTGCTTTTCTTAGCTCAGGACGGTTTGCGCGTGCTCGGCATTTGGCTAGTTTAAGCTACAAGAGTAAAGAAAAGGGTCTTCCAAATACATAACTTTATCTACGACGGGGTGCTCAGTCCACCTGCTGGCGACGATTTTGGCCTGTACTTCTGAAGATAGGACTTTATGCGTCACATTCCCTCCATACCTGCGAGGAATCTAAGGAAAACGATGTTTTTGTTTGCTGTGAGGTTCACTTCCGTGTTGTTGCGATCAGGAATGTCTGTCACCGACGGTGATGATGGCACGTTGGTGATGACACTGGCACTGGTGGTGATGTTGGCAGCACTCATGGTAGCGATGCGGGCAGACCGTGACAAACCCTAAAGCCCCAAACTCTAAAGCCCAGAACCCTAAACCCTAAACCCTAAAGCCCTAAACCCTAAACCCCAAAACCCCAAAACCCCAAAACCCACAAAGACCAAAACCCCAAAACCCAAAGCCCCAAAACCCCAAAACCCCAAGACCCCAAAACCCCAAAACCCCAAAACCCCAAAACCCCAAAACCCACAAAGCCCAAAGCCCACAAAGCCCAAAGCCCACAAAAAGGAACCGGACCTGGCCGCCTATTCCCGAAGCCTGGGGCTGGATCCGGTGCCCGCGGCGTGGAATCTAGCGGGTTTAGGAGGGGTTTAGAAGGGTCCCCTTTAGGGTTTAGGGTTTAGGGTTTAGGGGTTTCGAGGGGACTTAAAGGAAGGTATAGAGGGGGTTTAGAGGGTGGTTTTGGGGGGTTTGGAGGGGGTTTGAAGGGCCAATTGAGCCACGGAATTAAGGGCCACGGAATTTCTGTAGGGTTTAGCGCCTATAGGGGGGATGAAGGGCCCGATTTCTAGGAGGTTTTCAAACGGTTCGATAGGGGCTTAATCGAGTTCAAAGCGGGCTTCTGAAGTTTAGGGGCTTCTTGAAGCAAGGGATGTAAGAGTTTAGAGGTTTATAGGGTCCCTAAACCCAAACCCAGAAGGGGATTCGGGGTTGAGAGTTCAGGGTCAAGGCTTCGGTAGTATGGGGTTTACACGAGAGAGGGCAGGCGTTTCGGGAAGTGACGGAGTTTGAGACTTTTCGTGTCCAGACTGGCATTGCTAAATGAGGTGTCTTAGGTTACCCTAAACCCTAAACCCTAGACCCTAAACTTAGGACTTAGGGTAGGCGTTTCGAGTATTTGGCTTCGTATTCCGAATGAGATCCCAGAATCATCGAAGAGCTTTCGGGTTTAGGGTTTAGGCCGACCATCCACAGTTTGCGTGGAGCAGTTTCTTGTTTTGGAGAGTGGCAGATGTCCCACGCTGTTGCGGCACGTCAAACAAAAGGCAGTCCTGTGTGGGGACTTCAGAGGGGCTTCATTGCCCAGGCTCCCATTGGGCTTGAGGTTTAGGGTGTAGGGTCTAGGATGTAGGACTTTCCAAATCTGCTTCAGGAACTTGGATAGACAAGTGTACTTAGAGGATCATGGGACTTAGTAAGTAGGGTTATAACTAAGGTAACTATACTTATAACCCCAATTCGGGGACCTGTAGCCTTACTTACTAAGTCCCGTGATCCTCCAAGTATAAGGGGACAGAAAAGGAGATGTTACTGGCCTGACTCCAAGGGGCAGCGAAACACCTTCGCGGGGAACCTCAAGAAAGAAGGCACCACAACCGTCGACGAGGGACTTGCATTTGGGCTTTGGGTCAGAGAAGGTTGAGCGTATAGGGTTCTCAACAGTGAATCATGGATGTGCACGTGCGGAGCGTCAGCTGCCGGGTTATGAGTTCTCTCCATCTGAATCGGCTGCTGTTGCCTCTCCGCAAGCCGCATACGATCAGGCCCCTAAGCCTAGACCTCGAGCCTTAACCCTTATAAGTCAGGATGTCATGGTCCAAAGTCCACATAATTTCATCAGGTTGGAGGCTCTAGGTTTCAGGATTTCCGGTGGGGGGCTTAGGGCATAGAGCCTACGCCTGAGACGCATTTCAAGATCATCGTCTGATGCCAAACCTTGCGCAACCCGAGCTTTGTGAGCATAAAACTGGCGATTTGGGGGATAGGCATGTTGCGTTGCAGTCCAATAGGTGTTCGGGAAGCACCGAAGCACAGAGCTTCGAAGGTTTCTTCGGAGCACAATGCATGAGAGCTGTAGGCGAAGGATAGTGAGAACCTGCAATCCTACCCCTTTGAGGCCTTGACTGTCTGGTGCTTAGTAGGGAATGGGGGAATGGATCCCTATGATGGTCCCTTCAAGGTCCCTTATAGTAGTCGCTATAACCCATTCCCCCATTCCCTACTAAGTACCAGGCAGTTGAGCAGTCTTAGAGCCCTAAACCCTAAACCCTAAACCCTAAACCCTAAACCCAGGCGTGTACACGAAGTCGCAGCTGAGGGGCCAGACATATCGGAGTCTCTTCAAAGGCGCTGGCCGGGACGGGGTCTCCGCGGGTTACATGGCGCCGGGATTGAAAGTTTGGGGCTAGAGATCCCTATAAGCCCTAAACCCTAAACCCTAAAAGCCCTAAACCCTAAACCCTAAACCCTATAAGCCCTAAACCCTAAAACCTTGCACCTTGAGCTTGAGCTTTGGGGTTTGGGCGCCAGGGATAACTAAGGTAACTATACTTATAGTAACATCTTCTTGCAGTCCCCTTATAGTTGGAGGCTCATGGGACTTAGTAAGTAAGGTTATAAGTCGCTTAATCGGGGTTATAAGTATAGTTACCTCAGTTATCACCCTACTGACTAAGTCCCATGATCCTCCAAGTAAGCATTTCTGCTGAGGCCAAGCGAGGGCTCATGCAGGCTCGATTGAGCCCTACACCCCCCTCTGTACGGGCATCTCTCGTTGTTAGTTAGCTTGCTATCCACGTGCCGCAGGGAGTACTGTTACTAGTAGCGTTCTCCTTTGCTATCGAATTTGCCCTTCCTCCGCCTTTTGTGATTGTGCCTGTTTGTTTTCTTTTTTGCCGTTTGAGCGGAGTGTTGATGCGTAGGTCCCTATTTATTCGGACCGCTTTGTTTTGGAATTCCCATACACAGGCCAGGATTGTGGTCACATGATGCATATGCAAAATCTTTGTGAACCCCGTTTCGAACCAACTCCTAGTGGCACTTTCTATAGACTCCTGATAGAGCCCTTAATGCAAAGCCAGAAATCATTTTGGCCTGGAGGTGTGGGCGACGACGGCGACGAGAAAGTGCTCAGGCAGAAGTTGTCGTCGGCCCAGGCGGAATGATACCGTTTAGGGTTTGGGGATTAGGTTAGGGTTGTTTAGATCTTTGGGGTTGGAGTCTTCGGGCTGATTTATGTTTGAGTATCTTGCAGATGTGCCATTGGGAGCTGAGCATGGGCCGAATCCATCGCGTGACTTGTCAGTTAACCAACCCAGTATCTGACTTCTAGGAGCAACCATTACCTGAACAGTCCAAACATTGGGTACTGCCCCCACTCAGTAACAGTTGGATAATATTTAGATTATGGATATATGAGGCCCTTATGGTAGCCCTAACATAGAGTGTTACTGTATGGGGGCAGTACCCAATCCAAACATCTCAATTGACGAGTCATGTCTTGAAGCGCTGAGTTGATCAATTTGGCAATTGACCAGTTGGTTAACATGTGATGCGATTCTTTGAGTACTTGGAGGTTCATGGGACTTAGTAAGTAAGGTTATAAGTCCCTTAATTGGGGTTACAAGTATAGTTACCTCAGTTATAACCCTACTTACTAAGTCCCGTGATCCTCCAAGTAGTCTCGCATCGACCAGTCAACGGTCAGATATGCAATTGTTCAGATGATTGGCTGGTTAGTGAACAGTCAACAACGCGTTTAGTTGCTGTGTCTTTGTGAATGTGTAGACAGGTATTCGGTATTTGCATCTATGCGTCCGCGTGCGCTCTCTCTCTCTCTCTGCGAAGGGGTTCGCTTTTGGTGTACGTGTGTGCATATATGCACACATATCAAAACATGGCAGAAACTTTTCAGGGCTCGCGGTGGAGCTAAGAGCGCCGGCAATCGCACGAAGCCATGTTTAACCATGCACCTTGCTCCCCCCCCGGCTGGAATACGCAGAAGGTAAATCCCACACCCTAGAACCCCGAAACCTCCTGTCGAGGGCTCTATAGGGGTACTCTAAGGGTTCCTTAAACGGGCTCTATAGGGGATTATAAGCCCTAAGCCCTTAAAGGTTCCTTTAAAAGGCTTGGGAAGCCCGAAACCTCGAGCCCGCCCTAGACCTCTGTGCAGAGAAGGCGCAGACGGGCAGCAGAGTCCCCCCGTCCGCACCGAAGGGGGGGGGGGGGCATCTGGTCTCCGCTTTGCTTTGCTGTAGGGTCTAGGGTTTGGGGCCGCTTTGTTTAGGGTCTAGGGTTTCGGCGGCTTTGTTTAGGGTTTAGGGTTTGGGGTTTAGGGGTCTAGGGTTTGGGGCCGCTTTGTTTAGGGTTTAGGGTTTGGGGCCGCTTTGTTTAGGGTTCAGGGTTTGGGGTTTAGGGTTTCGGGTTTCGCCCTGGAACCCGGCAAACTGGCGTTGGACTCCGCAAGGCCTAAGACCTGAGCATTCCACGCGGTCTCATTTTAAATCCAAGCCGACAATGCCTAGTGTAGCGGCCCTACATAATTACCTTTTCCTATTTTTGTGCGGCTCCTTATTATAATTATAGCGTCAAACCCCCCAAGGCCCTATATTAGGGTCCGGGTCCCGAGTTCTCCATAAAGAACGCCTAAATCCTTAAGCCCTAAACCCCCACACCCCCAAACCCCCAAACCCCAAAACCCCCAAACCCCTAAACCCCCAAACCCCTAAACCCCTAAACCCTGAACCCTGAAGCCTGAACCCTAAGCCTTAAGCCCGAAGCCCGAAGCCCTAAACAAACCACACCGAGACCTTGCAGGGTTTTCCGAAAGCCCCTGAGACGCCTCGGTTCTCTTCCTGCGAAACCTGCAACAGAAGCCCCCAGTGCCTTAATCCTAAGTAACCTGCCGTTTTAAGGTTTTTTTTTGGTAAGGAAATCATAGTAAGAAGCGCAGGTAGGTTAGTTGGGGTTAAGGTAAACACTGAAGTCCTACACTTGCACGCCTCATTACTATTCCCTAGACAAACTCTGAGGCTTTGAAGGCCCTTTCAGACCCCCCCCACATATGCCGATTCCCAGATTCCGTTGAACAACGCGGCGGAAGAGGCGGACAAGGTGAAGGAGCAGGCCCGTCGCACAAGACCCAAAATAAGGGGCCGAGGATCTTTTGAGGCTCTTGTACTAAACCCTAAACCCTAAACCCTGTAGAGTTTTGTTCCAATTCTGTAGCTTTCCACAGAGGGATCGCGGGAAGAGACCCATCAGCCTTAGTTTGTCCGGTTGTGGGTGGGTTTGGGCTTTTGAAGGGGCTTGGGTGGATCTCTGGTCAGGGCGGCAATCAAAGCTAGGAGCGCTAGGAACTTGGGTTCACGCCCCGAAGGCTTAAGGCAAATTATTATTATTGTTACAATGATAACAATAATTATTCTAATAGTAATATTATTGCTATTATTATCATGATACTATTATTGTTATTATTATTGTTAATATTATTATTAAGAGTTCTGCTGCTTGTGCCCCTGCCTCCGATCCTCGCTCTCACCGCCACCAACGTCACCGGTCGTCTTCTTCTCCACCACCACCGCTCTACTGCAACAAGTCGGTGACCAACCGAGCATGGGCACATCGTGAGTCCACATCGGCATACTTAACTGAACGCATCCGCACATGTTTTTCAGACACCTTTCCGACCAGCGCCCCCTATTTGCCACATGGCCTGTGCCCTGAGCCCCAAACCCCAAGCGTCATCGTCGTCGTGCCCCTTCATCATCAGCCGAACCATCTTGACGCCTTTAATTCAGACAGGCCTAGTGTCTCTAAGTTAACGTCCAGGTTGCTGGCATGAAGCAGCAGCTACAAGACGCTCGCACAAAGATGGAGGATGCTGCTAAGGTGCTCGGGCAAGGGCAGTGTCGCGGTTTCTGGACACTCTAAACCTTAATCCCTAAACCCTAAACCCTAAGACTCAACCTGCAGTTCAGGACTGAGCAGCGAAAGCCCCCAAACCCCAAACCCTGGGAAGCCCGAATCCGAAAAGGCCCCAAAACCCGCAAAAACCGGGGGGAGCGCCGAATTCTTCTTGCCTCAGATATTTTGGGATTTCAGACTGTCAGAGAGACCTCGGAAGCCCATGGCTGCGCTGGGGTGAGGTTTTTGAGAGGCTTAGCGCGTAGGATTTAGTTTGTAGTTTAGGGGCTTCGGTTTAGGGTCCAGGCTTCAGAGGTAGTTTGACCCTAAACCCTAAACCCTAAACTTCCCTAAACCCTAAACCCGAAACCCTAATTTGGAGCTTCGGTGTTTGGGAGGGCAAAGCTCCAAACCTTGAGCCCTAAACCTTCCAAGCCAAAGCCCTAAACGGCCCCAAACCCTGATCTAAGGGATCTTGCAAGGGTTCCCTTAAAGATTCCGTTAAGGTCATAGAGGGGCCTCAATAATGAGCTACTGTAGTATTTTCGGGGTTCCTTATGTCAACTGTAGTATAATGTCCCCAAAACTCTTTTTAATCAAGGCCCCTACATTACACCCGCAGCCCCCACCCTGAACCTCCGAGCCACATAAAGAGGCCTTATTAATCAGAATAGCATCTTGGGTGTATAGTACATTACAGTTCTAAGAAGGAACCACCGCCCCTGTATTAGCGCCTCCCCGCGGGGCGGCACAGGCTGGCGATGCAGATTTGGCGAACCAGGCCCGTCAAGAAAGTGGGTTTCCGGTGTAAAGCTCAGGTTCTGGGGTCCAGGGTCTTGGGGTTTAGGGTCTTGGGGTTTAGGGTCTTGGGGTTTAGGGTTGTTGAGGTTTTAGGGTCTTGGGGTTTAGGGGTTATTTGGGGTTTAGGGTTGTTTAGGGTTTAGGGTTTAGGGTCTTGGGGTTTAGGGGGTATTTAGGGTTTAGGGTTTAGGGGGTTTCGGGGTTCGTGGCTTTGGAGTCGAGGACCAGTCTAGGATCTAGGGTCTACCCGAAACCCCAAACCCTAGACACTTTATGTAACAAGCATAGAATATATAATACTGTCATATAACATAGTATAAGATAGTACAATATCATACCAAATTATATTTTTATAATAAGAATGCATGATACAAGAATGCTAGAGGCAAAGGCCCAGCTCGACAACGTGCTCTCGCAGCTGAGTGGCATCGATGTCGAATCCGCCAATTTGCGCCTCGACGGTCTCGAGCTCCAAACCCTGAAGCCCTCAACTCCAAACTACATTTGACAAGCTCTAAAACAGTTAAGTCCTAAAGCCCTAAAGCCGGCAGCCGCAAAGGGCAGTTTCGATGTCTTGCCTGAAGAAACAAAGATTCACGTGTTCGGATCCGGGCTCCGAGGTAGAGGGTTGAGCCTTGAATCCTTGTCCTTGGAGCATGACAAACGACACAGCGCCAGTCTGCAAGCCTCGAGCCCTCACTGATGACCCTAAGCCCTTCATCTCTAAACCCTAAACCCTAAGCCCTTCGTCCCTAAATTCCTGATCCATAAACCCTCTATCTTTGGTCCCTGAGGCCCTAAGCCTGAACCCTACACCCTGAAGCCTGACGACTGGGTTCTTGTTGAAAGTATTTAATGTAAGTTACCATAATAGAGAAATCATATTATTTACCACAGCTCCCTTTAAAAAAGTTTTGGCAACATAAATCAAATTAAATCCCTTATAATGCTGACCGCAAGGAGCACGGCTAAGCAGATGAGCGAAATGAATGCAGCGATCGCCTCTGGCGGTTTCGTGAATGGACGATCGTTGGAGACGAGGCAGCTTTCTTAGGTTTTAGTGTTTAGGGTTTCCTTAAACCCTAAAACCTAAACCCTAAACGCTTAGGGCTTTAGGGCTTTAGGGTTTAGGGTTTAGGGGTTTAGGGAGCTCTAAGAAAATCCTAACGCTTGCAGCTTTCAACCCCAAACCGGGACTTAGGCTCTCAAGCCTAACTCAACCCTAAATCCAAAACCCTAAGCCCTAAACTCCTAAACCCTAAACCCAAAAATCTGCACAAACCGTTCCCAACTCCTAAATCGCCCCCCTACCTTGTACTTTGAACCGTAAGACTTAGCGCCCGAAGCCGAATCTCGACACTCCAAGCCGTCATATAGGGGCCTTAATAACTACCTATCTTATTTTGGGTGGGTTCCCTATTTTGATTATAACATAATGTACCCCAAAACCCTATTCCAAATGTTCAGGCCCCTACATCCCTAAACCCTAAANNNCCCTAAGCCCCAAAACCGTAAACCCTATGGACCCTGCGAGTGTCTGTCTGGCCAGGGAGCTCATTGCCTTCAACGGCGTCTTCCGTGGGATCCTCGCCAGAACATGCGGAAAGGATCCGCGTGGGATATAGCGCTTGGGTGTTACCGTCCCCCCCCCGCTTTCTCCTTTTCGTTTCCCGTTTAGAGTTGGGAGCCCTAAACCCAACATCCTAAACCC
>CAJNDV010031226.1:20830-35730 GCA_905221635.1 Symbiodinium sp. CCMP2456 | reverse complement strand
ATAATATAAGATAATATAAGATAATATAATATAATATCATATAATATAATATAATATAATATAATATAATATCATATAATATAATATAATATAATATAATATCATATAATATCATTTAATATAATATAATATAATATAATATAATATCATATAATATAATATAATATAATATAATATAATAGAATATAATATAATATAATATAATATAATATAATATAATATAATATAATATAATATAATATAATATAATATAATATAATATAGTATACTAATATAATATAGTTATATAAGCCCTTCGCCCAGCCTTGACCAGCGCAGCGGCTTCCGCAGGCGTCTCCGCCTCGAGTACAGCCGAGGGAGGGTCGCGGCCTGGGCGAATGGGCAGAGGACCGGTGGAAAGTCCTAGAAGTCAGGGGCGCTCTTAAGGACTTTAGGGTCCGGGAGTGCGGGAGATTGGCGTTTAGGGTTTAGGGTTTTTGGGGCTTCACGAAATTTAGGGAGCCGAATAAGGCATGGACGCGTGAGAGTTGATGATGCCGGAGGCGGATACCGAACTGAAGAGACTTTGACATGTTAGCTGCAATGTGGGACTGATGTTCATCCTGGGCGACCCCCCAAAATGTCACTGAAAATCTAAGGGGAGCGGGCTGTGCCATGAAGCTGCCCAGCATGCGGTCATAAGATTGTCCAGGGCATTCGGATCGCGGCGGCTTTCATCAGGTTGCTTTGACTCCTGTGTTCCTGCGGGCTTCGACTTTGCGTGTCGAATCCGGGTCTGTTTTGCTCGAATGAGGCACATCCAGATGCTTTGCGACCAGTGTGTCGGTGGGACTGAGAACGACAGATTCCACACTGACATGACTCCACAAAAGAGTTGGCTGCGCTGTCTAGGTCGCACTGCGAAGCAGTGCTCAGAGCAGTTCAGAGGTAGGGACAGCGTCATCGGTCGCAAAATCTTGGGCTCTTGCCGAAAAACGTGACCTGCTGGACCTTGCCAGTCGAGCCAAACTTGTCAAACCTGGGGCAACGAGGCAAAACGCAACACGACACAGATTTTCCCACCCTAGAAGAATCGACTATGTCCAAGCTAAACATGTAAATTATAAAAATGAAACGCCAGAATCAAGAGCATATAAACTACGTGCTATTACTATCATGTTTCCCTTGTTGGTTCTTCAACATGTTGAGTGCGGTACGATGCGCTGTGTAAACAAAAATATCCTGCAATGAGAACATGATGGGATGTCCTAATAATCAATGGCACAACTATGCCACATAGTCACGATGGGAATGGTACCACTCTCTTTCTTTATCAACACTCCCATGACTAGTGACTAATGTTCCTGCTGTTACGTACAGATAGTATGAGCAGCATTGCACATGCCATCACCATTACTATTACCGGTGCACCCCGCAATTCTTACTCCTGGTAGAAGTAATACGTCTGAAGGAATGCACATCTTACAAACAATATGTACGCAACATCACAACAGTTAATGACAGCAACACGAGGAGAGACAATGACAAAATTATGACGACTGCAACATCAACAACACCACCGACACCAACGGCAGCAGCAACAGCAGCAGCAACCATATTGATGCAACAAATCAGTAAAGCCGTTACCCACTGGCAACAAGCACAATGATAGTTGGAGCGTGCAAGACATCCATAACGGTAACGGCATTGGCAATGGTCGGCCGTAACCATAAGTCCTTGAAAGAATAGGGCTAAGTATCAGAGCAGCGACGGGTACAATAAGACAGAAAATATCCTGACTGTTCTAGCAATAGTGTCCGCACTGACAACCATAGCAGCATCCAGTACAACAATGACCCTAGCTACTATTATGACATAGTAATGCTGGGGCTGTCGCCACTCCCGGTGTCGTGCCGAATCTGGGAGATGCCGTGCCACCAAGAACTTCGACTCGACGGCAGTGGCCTGGAAGCGTGCTTCGGGATATCAGTGGTTAAAGGGGCCTGAGGGTTTGGGGCTCAAGGCTCATAGGTCAATACCAACCTCAACGCTTTTGGGCTGGGGCGTCAGAGATTCTGGAACAGAGTGTTAGGGGTCTTCCGTGCTCTGCGTGCTTCGTATGGTGCCATAGTTTGGCTTCTTGAGCCTTGGAATTTCGGACTTGTGGCTTCAACACACCACCCCTCGGCACCAGCCGGCTGTTGAGATGCAGGCTTCCTTTGAATCGCCGTTTGTCGGCGCAGCTTCCTGGAGCCAACATGCCAATGTGCAGGTGCTGCTGCGAATGTTCCGAAGCGTTTGTAAGCCCAGGACAGTGCGAGCCTTCTTTTGCCTAGGGATTCAAGGCGCGATGCTGTCGTCGCTTCGAACACGACCACCACGATTTCCAGATTCTGGGTTCCCGGCGAGTCTCCTTTGTCAGCCTGCGTGGAGTTCACCGTACCACGAGCTTTCTTGCACTCCCGGAGAGTTCCAAGCCTCCTCGTCGTCATCGACCTCCACGACATCCTTGCCATCCTTGGTTTCCTGGGGGTTCCCGGCCTCCTGGTTTTCGGCCTCGCCCTCGTTGGGCTCGCCCTCCTTCCAGAAACACTTGAAGAGCTACATGACTACACTTCTTGCGAGCGGAGGGTTTAGGGTTTAGGGTTTAGGGTTTCAACCGTTCATCAGCTTGACGACCGTAAATCGGACCCAGAGCAGATTCCAAAACCCCGGCCATTTGAACCATGCTCCTCTGTAGCATCGGGCTGCTCCGTGTCGCCCATGGCTCACCCTGAGCAAAGACTGAAAGATAATGTATCTGCATATCAGCAAAACACAAGGCTGGTAACAAAGACACAGAACCGACACGAGGATGATGACCAAGATGATCATCATCAGCACCATGACATCGTGATGTTGATGCTAGTGACCAAGATACAGATGCTGGCGATTCTGATGGTCATGGCCATGGCCATGATGATCATGACCGTGACGAAAGCCATGGCGATGAAGATGGGGCCGACGATGCTGAACTCGTACTGCGAATGATATGAAGATTCTGCCTTACTACAGAGACTACTACTACTACTACTACTACTACTACTACTACTACTACTACTATGACGACGACGACGACGACCCCCGCCGCCGCCACCACTGCTGCTGCTACCGTTACTTGACGATTACCACTCAAGCCTACGCCAGACATTAGACGAAATCTCCAAACAAATGCTCCGTCTGCATCCACATGCCAAAGGTTACGATTGAAGTAGGTGAGGAATCTAGATTGTAGTCCATACTGCTGTCGGCAGCTGCGTCCGTTGCCATGCAGGCTCTCCGCCACGGTCGACGCCCGCCGCCAGAGACTGGAGCTGGAGGTGGCCGCCAATGTCCGGGCTAAGTGCTTTAGGGGCGAAGCTCCCGGGAGTGCTTCTCATGGTCTGTACCCACTTTCTCCAGCGACCAGGGCAAGCGAAAGGCCATCCACAGCTGGGACTTCATGTTGTTTGGAGAACGGCCCTCTGCATGGGAGCAGCAGAAACAATTCACCTGCAGGTCGGCAAATGTCGGAATGTCGGATGCTCATATGTTGGCAATCGATCAGATGCCCTAGATTCCCTACAGCCCAAGGTTCAACGATGTCGCAAAGCCCCGTGCCGATCGGAAGCCAGCAGCAGCCGGATGGCCACAACGTAGCTGTTGCCACTGGCCACCAGCAACAAAGAATCTGGCAATTTCTTCCACATGCAGAAGGTCCCGACAGCTTCTGTCGGCATGATGGGCCATGGCTTTGGAAGTTGGCCGTTGCTCTGGCGCTCCAGAAAGGTGCCACCACCACGCAGGGCTGGATCGTATCTAAGGTGCGAAAAACTTACGCAGAAACGGCCTTCAACATCCCTTGCCGCTTACTCACACAATGACGTTCCCAAGAAACCAGCCTCAACAGAGCAACAACCCCTACGGGGAAGAACTGTGGCATCTCAAATCTCTGAGCAGCGTCGGCCACGGCCTGACCCGGGCTTCAAAACGCAGAGATCGAGTCTCGCCAGCCGGCAGCTCTGGTATGGCCCTCAGCTTGTATCCTGAGGCAAAGAGGCTAAAACCCAACCAGAACCCAATCCAGGCGCCTCCAGGCACGAGGCCCCTTCGAACTCCCGGCTCGGAGATCTCACGTGGGCTTTCCCGAGCCCGGAAGTAGAAGATAATACTAACAATCTTCGTAACACTACAACATACTATAACATACTAATACAGATAATAAGAATAATCACAATCATAAGAATCTAAGAAAGAAGAAACCACCACATAAACAGAGGAATTCCCATAGCTGGCCACCTTCAGCAGCGAAAGCCTTAATCGTGTGTTAAACGGACCCTTCTGACGACGTTCTTGATTAGCTTCCTCATAACCGTCAAAGTGCCGACGAGGTGCTTGGTGCCCGAATGCAGGGAATCGGGAGTGGGCACATCGCGCTGTTGGGCTTCTCTGATACCTACCAAGTGGAGCCCATGCGGCGGACAGGCTGAAATCCGAAGTCGAGGCTGTCAGACGCTCCAGATTCACGCTTACACCTCAATGTCTGCGTGGGTGCGACAGTCAAGCAGCTTTCAAAGGCCAACCCCAGCCCAACAAACTCCGGGTAGGACGGATGAAAACGGAATTGGGCAAATCTTCACAAGCGACATCCTTCTTGGAAGGAGATGCAAGAGACAGATTGCAGACTTTGCAGCCTGTTGGACCATTAGGACACATGTACCCGGCGCGCTCATAAAATTGCGAGGTGTACGGCATGCACACAGGCATACGGAAGAGAAGCCTGATCATGTACAACACAGAGGCATCGTCTCACGGCAACTTATACCAAGGTGCTTGGTCTACATGCCTCTTCAAGGATGGCTGGAAGCTGCCTATTCATGATGCTAACTAACCCTTAACCCCAAACCCTAAAATCCCTGTAGCACCCTGATCCAGCCGTTGAGAATGCATGCAATTACTGGTACGACACTCGCGGAATGCCACAAGATGCCTCCAAGAAACTCAGACAACACCTACGTGTGAAACTGTTTTTGATCAGTCGGCTAGCCTTCAGGGTTTGGGCCCTGAGGGTTTAGGATTGAGGTTCAAATTCGACCAATTGGGGCATCTTGCAGCACCCGGAAGGAACAAGAAAACGTGCTCATGATATCATTTCGGATCTCTGGAACCTGGCAGGGCTGCAGGCCGGCAAGATTTAACATAGCACAGAGGGAGCGGGGAAAAAACACACCCATATATTCTTGCATGGACGTATGTATGTATGGACGTATGTATGTATGTATGTATGCATGCATGCATGCATGCATGCATGTATGTATGTATGTATGTATGTATGTGTGCGGGTATGTATGTATGTATGTATGTATGTATGTATGTATGTACGTATGTATGTATGCACGTATGTCTGTACATATATATATATATGTGTATGTGTGTTTGATGTATGCTTGTATATACACATACCTACACGCATGTACATATGTATGTATACATCTGTATGTATGTATGTATGTATGTATGTATGTATGTATGTATGTATACATCTGTATGTATGTATGTATGTATGTATGCATGCATGCATGTATGTATGTATGCATACATGTATGTATGTGTATATGTACATATAAGTACAGGTGCGTGTGTATATATATATATATACATATATGTATATATATATATATACATGTGCGCAAGTATAAAAATTCAGAAATGCATACGTAGATAAATATATATATATATATATGTGTGTATGTATGTATGTATGTATGTATGTATGTATGTATGTATGTATGTATCTATGCATGTATGTGTATACATATAGACATTATATATATGTATGCAAACATATGTATGTATGTGTATATGTGTATATGTGTATGTAAATATGTTTATATCTATATGCATATAGATATATATATATATGTATGTCTATGTGTATGTACGTATGTAAGTATATATCTGTACATGTGCATTTCAGTATTTGTGTTTACATGTATATATGCATATTTGTATATATGTTCATATGTATAGATGTACATATATATATATGTATTACAAATATGCAACAATATATGTCTGCATTGCCCATTCTCCAGGCACCGGTATGACATCGTCTGAGGCACCCACGTGCTACTGGCCGCCCACCTCGCCGCGACCTGGTCTACGGCTTCACTGAGGCGTTAGACGAGAATTTCCGGGTGCATCATGCTATAAGCGTGCGAGGAATAGAAGGGGGCACTGTAATGAATCATTAGACCGCTTGTAAGCAAAGGAGCGTGGGCCGCGCTGCATCGACTGTGGTCGTGGCCTGTGGAGGTGACCCCATCAATGAGAGCTACGCTTAGAGCTACGCTTTAAAGAATCTTTGCCAGTGCACCTCACTTCCTTCGGAGGGCCGCCCTCAGAGCTCGGCTCAGCCAAAAGCAAGCCCAAAGAAAGAGTCTTCAGGACAGTTAAGGCTCGGGCGTCCAATTGCAGCTTGTTCAGATGCCTCAGAGGCAAGGCTTCTGGTCTCTGTGAAACGCAAACCTGTGGAAAGCCGAGCTGTGGACTGAGAACTTCTGAGTCCCTCCTCGCTTGCCTGCACCCGATCACCACGAGCATTATCGCACTACTACTACCACCACTACCACTACCACCACCACCACCACTATTACTACTGCCACTACAGCTACCACTACCACTACTACCACTCTTACTACTACTACTACTACTACTACTACTACTACTATTACAACTACGTGGTTAGCGGTAGCATGCGTTGTCGTCGTCGTCATCGTGGTCGTGTCGTCGTTGTCGTCGTACAGACTCAACGACAAGGTTCCTTATCATAACGAACACTTTGATTTACACTTCATTCCTTCTGAATCAGGAAGCTCAGTACTAGCACGAGTACTACCACTAGTACTACAGTACTAGTGGTACTAGTGGTACTAGTGGCACGAGTGGTACTGGTAGTACTAGTGGTCCTAGTAGTCCTGGTGGTACTAGTAGCACTAGTAGTACTAGTACTTCTAGTAGTACTACTGGTACTAGTACTACTAGTACTACTAGTAGCACTAGTACCAGTACTGGTACAGGTACTGGTACTAGTAGTAATAGCAGCAAGAGCAGGAGCAGGAGTAGTCGTCGTAGTAATAGTAGTAGTCGTAGTAGTAGTAGTAGTAGTAGTAGTAGTAGCAGCAGCAGCAGCAGCTGCCGCAGCTGCATGAGCAGTAGTAGCTGCAGAAGTAGTGGTGGCGGTGGTAATAGCAGTGGGAAGGAGTACCAGTAGCCGTAGCGGTAACGGTTGCGGCTGTTGCTGTTGATGATGATGATGTTGTTGTTGCTGCTGCTGTTGCTTGCTCTTGCTCTTGCTGGTGCTGTTGCTGTTGCTATTGCTGCTGCTCTTGCTCTTGCTCTGGCTGTTGCTCTTGCTCGTGCTCGTGCTCTTGCTCTGGCTCGCTCGTGCTCGTGCTCTTGCTGTTGCTCTTGCTCTTGCTCTTGCTGCTGCTAATGCTGTTGCTGCTGTTTTTGTTGTTGTTGTCGTTGCTGTTGTGGTTGTTGCTGGTGGTAGCAATAGTCGTCGTATTGCTCGTTGTGATGGCAATAGCACCATCGGTAGCTCAGCAGTGGAAGCACTGGTAACAGCGGAAGATTGTGTAGTACCCGTCGGCAGGAGCCACCGGTAGTCGAACTGACGAAACCAAAGTTAACATGATTACAGACTCCTCCAGTCGTCGCAGCGGCAGTTTCGCAGGCAAGCAGCACGCCATGATAATGATAAGGACATGAACAGAGGCAAACAAAATTGATGCCTGCAAAGGCAAAGCAGCAAACCAACAACGAGGATGACTGACTGCAACAATATCATACAAAAACAATGACAATGATGACAACCCACGGGGCTCAGCAGCTTAGGACCACGCATGAGAGTTATGCCAGTTATGCCTTTATGTTTTAGGATTGCCGGTAAGTGCCTCCCCTTGAGGGAGGCGGAGCGGGGGTCAAGCTCGAGGATTCCGGAGGCCTCGGACAATTGGGCAAGGCACATCAAAGGCTGATCTCTACATCAACGGAAAGCAGCATGCTGTGGCCTCTTAAGAAGCTCTCGCCGCTTTGCGCGGCTGCTTGTTGTAGGTTCTCTGCATGAAAGGGGATCGGTTCTACTTCGTGGCATCAACATTCGCTGGTCAAGGCACGGGACCAGCTGAGGGGCAGGCTTGCCGCCGGGCTTACCCGATGCCGCGGCCTTTCCTCTGAACCACTCATGCTTCAAAGCCTGGCGCGGCGCCATCACATTTCATTGAATGCGTCAATGCAGTTGAAGCACTGCTTCGGCCTGTTCAGCAGACGGACGCTCTGCTGTTGTTTTTGACCTCACAGCTTTTTTCACTAGCAGTGGCTGCCTCAAGGTCGGCAACAGTGTCTGAGGCCGAGGCAACAGTAGAAGCGCAAACGCCTTCAATGCCGGACCTCGGAAATGCGTGTTTGACCTAAAACCTTGAAGCTTGATCTTGGTCAGAGACTCAGCTTGCTGTACAGATCACCATCATAGGAAACCTTCCAGGCTTTGCTTCCAAAAGCCTCCTTGCGTTTCCCAAATGGCCTTGTCAGTCACCGTCTTGTGCAAGGTGGCTGCCTGGGAGCCAAGAGTCTCAATGTCTCCGGGCACCCTAAACCCTAAACCCTAAACCCTAAACCCATCACCCCCCCTGGCGGCCCAGCCATGTCCTTGCCCACGAAAGGGGCACTGCCGGAGATGGCAAAGTGAAGGGTCCTCTGCAAAGCCACTTATCGAACTGCGAAAAGAGGGGAGCGTGGTGCAGAACAGTATCTCAGGCGTCGTACAGTGAGAAGTATGATTCTCGCTACGATTCAGCTTACCTCAGTATTCGTGAATCTACTAGCTTAAACGATCACGTAAACCTTTGCGCATCATGGTGTTTAATGACTACTATCGTGACGGCCATTCTGGTTCTCGAGACCGCGATGAGCATGGAAGCGGCTATGGCCGCCAGTTGTTGGAACCTGATGCTCCTACTCTGGTATTGTCAAGCATGGAGTGCTGCAGATGGTGCTGATGACATTGAAGATGATGGTGGTGATGATGATGGTGGTGATGATGATGGTGGTGATGATGATGGTGGTGATGATGATGATGGTGTAGGTGGTGGTAGTAGTGCCAAAGTTTAAGTTGCGAGCAATGCTCTTGCAGACGCTTGCATATCTGTTCGACGACTACCGGGACAACTTGCTGGCACCATTGAGGCTGGTACGCTCCCGCGGCGAACACATCTGCCTGCATGCTCGACACGATGAGCGTTTCAGACTCACGAGCGGTAGTTCTGTGCTTCATCATGGAGCTTTACAACTCTGAATCGGCATGCGGACGCCCTTGCTTCCCGTTCATTGACAGGTGAAGTTCAAGGACCTCATGTCTCAATCCACAAATTTCGCATAATGCTCCGTTCGGTGATTTTTTGGTTGCCGATCGCACCTGCATGGCACTGGTGCGCAGACACACAAGGCTACCCGTTCTCGCAATGCGCCTCGCTAAAAAAACACACCTACACCATCCTAGTCCGAGCGAAACGAAAGGGTCAACCCTAAAACCGAAACCGCAAACGTTTAAGGGTTTTTGGGTTTAGGGTCCCTTCGGATGCTGAGTCCTGGCCTTGGTCGTGCAGCGACCTCCCTGCAGCACCTGCTGATCACCAGCTTCCAACTCTGTGCAGCGTGGAACCACTATGTCACTCTGCACTTCTAGCACACTTTACAATTTAATTACATTTCGAACTTCAGGTCTTGTAGCATGCCACAAGAATACATTTTAAAATTTGGGGCATTGAAGCTTTGACTAAAAGAGGCAAGGCAAAGTCCGCATTTTCGTCGCCTCTTTGTCCGCCTCTTGCTTCGGATCTCGTTGTAGGTTGTAAGGCCTACGTAGTTTAGTTTAGAGTTTCACCATGCGAAAGTGAACAACAAATCCGAAGCTAGATTCTACACCAGTGCATGTGCATATTGAGTGTGTGTGCATATTGAGTGTTGCTGCTATTTCCCAGCCGGCAGGACGAGCAAGGACACAAATATCAAATCACAACTCCAGAACAAAAACCGCCAGACAGAAGCACAAAAGGTGCCCTACAGTTCCCTTTGCTTTCTCTGAAACTTGAACAGCCAGAACAAGGAAACCTACAGACAGATGCATTCTGGACTACTGTCTTGGCACTCGACTCGGTACCTCACCGAGCCACATCGACATTTTGGCAGAAGCACACTTCACACAGACTTCAAGTCCAGTGCACTCTCGGAGGGGTTGAAGGGGCCTCCGGAGGGATGTAGCCAGGCGAACCCACTCGCTTGCGAGTTTCCTTCAGGCATCCCAAAGAAGCAGTACAGACTTGTTTTTGCTCAACCCAGGGAAGCTTCAGCCTTCAAGAGATATGCAAAGAATTACACATGCATCTGCAAGTGTCACGCGGCTATGCCTAGAGCTCCCCTCCAGTCCTCACTATCGCTTGCGGTGCATGCTAGACCAAAGTCTGCGAGCATTGGTCTGCCACCTGCAGGCACCGGGTTTTATACTTGTCATTCTTGTGGCCAACGTGCTTCTCGTCATTCTCTGCAAACAGGCAAGATCAGCACAGACGGGATAGGTCTCACAGTGTCTGTGACAATTCGGGGATTCAAAAGCAGAGGGATCACACAGTACATACAGGTAACAGCATCAACAACTGGAGCAGCAAGAAGCACTTAGTAGAAATAGCAACCACAAGAGCAAGGAACAACGAACACACAACACAGCAATCACACAGGCATCAAACATGACCGCAGCGGCGACTCCTACTCATACCCTGTTGCCACTACTGCGCACAGAAACGAGCATCGCGACCAGAACAACAACGACCACGAACACCAGCACGACGACGACGACCACTGTTGCGGAACCCCCGTAAGCAAACCCCAAGAGTTGTCCGTATCTTACTTTGATCCTCTCGATCTTGATGCTACTACCTTTCCCATATTTAACATGACTGCCATTTGTCACACTAGTGCATGAAACTCCTGTCACTCTGACATCGGTCTCATCGTAGCAGTGCTATTTAATTTGAGTTGCGGCCAGGGTATCTACGGTTCTTTACTGATCTGCAAGGGCAGAGCACAGTGAAGCCAGCCAAACTCAAATGAAGACGCTGGAAGAATCAAGCAGGCCAAATCTCACACCATACGTGATGAATGAATAAAGCTGTACACGAATATATCTACCTATATTATATATATATATAATATGTATGTATGTATGTACGTATGTGTGTATGTGTATATATATATATACATATTTATATACATCTGTACACATCTGTATATGCATACGTATATACATACCTATATACATACACATACATATATAAATAGAAGTACTTTTGCATACATGCATGTGAGGGTAGGTGTACAACTCTGTCTGTCTATATCTATTTATCTATCTATCTATCTATCTATCTATCTATATGTATATATGTATGTATAGAATCTACAGAGACATAAATATCGAAACATATGGTAATATGAATGTATGAGTGTATGTATGTATGTATGTATGTATGTATGTATGTATGTATGTATGCATGTATCTGTATATGTATGTATTGTATATACATATACAGATATACATATAATATATATATATATGTGTATATATATATATATGTATATAGATGTGTGTGTGTGTGCGCGCATGCATCTATATGTGTGTAGACATATACATGATTTTCTGTGTGTATATACGTCTAGCGTGTAAATATATATATATATATATATATATTATCTATTTGTTTATAGATATACAAATAATTTATTCAAACTGTGTATATATATATATATATACAGTGTGTATTTACATATATATATATATATATATACGCATCTACAAAACGTGGTGACATCCATGCCGCAGCAATGAAGCTTGGCCTGTTTGCAGCAACAAATTCTCGGGCTTGACCTTGAGTCCAGCTTTGAGGCACGACATCCGGAAAAGGAAAATGCTCGCTGGTCGATATTGAGCTGTGGCCGCTTCATAGCGATAGCGCTGATGGATGCGACGGCGACGAGGAAGATGATGATGACGATGACGCTGACGGGAAAGACTTTGACGAATGTTGCTTGACTGTCATTTTCCTATCATGTTCATCATCAGCAGCGGTAACAACAACATCGTCACCACCACCTCCATCACCATGACCACTACCACCATCATCATCATCACCCGGAGCTGTCATGCCATCTACAACGCCTTCTTGGTTCGCAGATGTCTCTCGTGATGGCACTACGGAAGAAGAGCATCGGAGCTCCTGCTCCGAGGGCGGAACGTCCCGGTGAAGGATGTCAAGCCAGTGCAGGTGCCCGCATGCGAGCAGAAGGCCCTCAAGCATCGTCTTGCAGGTGGCCTGACAAGCGGGCAATTTCACGCAGACCACTCCTTAAGCTTTTCGGGCTTCGGGATGGCTACATCGGCGAGCTCTTGCAATGCGGCGGGATCGATCCACCCGAGAAAAGCGCCCGGGTAAGGCCTCTGGCTGGACCCCGGTCTTGGAGATATGAGTGAAAGCATCGCCACCGGCACAGACTCAGCATCAGACAGTGCGAAGAGATGCTCGAGAAGGAACAACGAAACATCTGCTACCAGCTTTGTTAAGATGTCCCTGAGAGCCTCACAGTCCAGAATAAGCACCCATTGACCGTTGGTGGGTTGCCGAAACACGGAGTGCAGGTTGAGGATGTTCGGATGCCTTGAGCCGGGCGCATGAAGGATTTCTCTTGACCCGCGCCTCAAGTGAAGAGTCCGCACACTTCTGAGAGTTGCCACCCCTTTGCTGTCAGCATGTAGGATAGCTCCGACCGCCTCAGGCCGAGGTTAATGCCCACCCCGTCACATCACGCCTTCAGACTCAGTTCACTGAATACTTGGAAACCGGCAGCAAGGTGGGCACTCCACCTGTGAGGGAGCCGTCCTGGGTGCAAAAACTCCAGCGGCCATGGGCAATGCAGAGACAGAGAGACGGAGGGAGGGACAGAGGGAGGGAGGGAAGGGAAGGGAAAGGGAAGGGGAGGGAAGGGGAGGGAAGGGAAAAAAGGCTTCCAGACCAACATAGTTCTGATGGTTTCTGCTGACAGCTGGAAGTATGCACCATGGGCGGAGTGATGCTTCCGACGACGTCCAACATGTCTGGCGGACCATTGAAAAAAATCTAGGCTCAGCGCATGGATTTTTCGAATATGCAACAAATATAGAAAGCCAGATAAGCCAGAAAGCATCCTAGCAGCCCTGCACCTCTTGAAAGGCAATAAAGCTGTGCCGACAAGCGCTTCTGGGGAGATCACCACTTCCTTCAAGGCAACCGGATCGATACCTCAGGCAGGCCCCTGAAGCACCAGATACCAAGGTACTATATTTGGGTTTAGGGTTTGGGGTTTGGGATGTAGGGTGTAGGGTTTAGGATTGAGGACTTAAGGTTTTTTTTCTCGGAGGACCTTTTTGGTGTCCGCCTTGCAACGTCTCCCAAACCCTTTCGGGCAGGCATTTTAGGCCACTCTTAGGCCTACCAGCACATGATCCATCCCCTGAGTTGTGGCCAGGGTTTAAGGTTTAGGATTTAGGGTTTAGAGTTCCGGGTAGCAGCGTAATCCAGGAACCTAGCCACCTTTCAGGTGACGGTTTGTCGAAGTGGTGCTCAAAGACCCCGATGAGCCCAGGGCATTTTGCAACCAGCTCTTGCTTCTCCTCGAAGAGTGTGCATAGCTGGGCATTCCGGGTTTAGGGTGAGAGGCTTAATGTTCATGGCCAAACTCAAACCTAGGGTAGAGCGCACAGACATTCTGCAAAGTCGGGGTCCTTTGGATCTCCTTTTGCGACGCGAACCTTGAGTGAGCTGGGGAGGTTCGCACCCCGGCAGGGGAGAAAGATACTAGTTTTGGGGTTTGGGCTCGAGGGATCTGGCGGAGCATAGCTGAGATCCGGGCTTTCGCGCGACGGACGACTCCAAAGCTTCCCGTCCCTGACAGCAGTTCTGGTCAAAGCTTAATGATGAGATACCAGAGCTGACACACCTATAACGCCATCTTCCACATTGTACGCATTGTCGAGATCTGTGCGCCTGGGAGAAGACTGAACAGCTGTCTAGAACACTGTGAGCAGTCAATGCTCTCTGCTGGGCTCACGCAGCTCCGGCGCCAGCCAACAGCTCAACAGTGCGTCGCATGCACTCCTGAGACAAGTCAGCAAGCGCCAGTCGTGCTGTCTTGTCTCACAGACTCACAGCTGTCGCGGGGCCTCACCCCCTTCTGCTACCAGCAGCCACCCGAACTCGTTTGGAGGTGTGGAGATGGTTCGGCCTTTATGTGCTGGAGCCTGGCTCAATCATCCAGTCACGTCCCCCCCCACGGCAAGGCGTAGCAAGCGGAGGCCCTGCCTTTGCCGCGGGAGCCGGACCCGGCGGCTTGGCCGGGACTGCCGGCTCCTGAAGCTCGCAGCTCATGTGGGCTCCGACGCTCCGAAAGCCAGGGGAGAGAGAGAGAGAGAGGAGAGGTCTCAGGGAGGGTTTAGGGCACTTCAGACTTCTGCGGCTCTCCTCCCTGCGCAGGGGCCGTAGCCCCAGCAGTGGCAAGGATCCTTCCGCCACCTTGGTGCAGACCTCCAGCCCGATGAGATCGGCCTCGTCAATAATAGTAACACTAAACCAATGAAAATGATTAAACTAGAAGACGAGTGGCCCGAAAGCATCATTAGCCATGAGTTTTGGGGCCATGAGTGTCGGCTATAGAGAGTCTATAGAGAGTCTAAAGAGAGTGTCGTAGAGTCAAGTGTGGTAAAGTCAAGTGTCGTAGAGTCAAGTGTCGTAGAGTCAAGTGTGGTAGAGTCAAGTGTG
>CAJNDV010031225.1:35818-49939 GCA_905221635.1 Symbiodinium sp. CCMP2456 | reverse complement strand
ATTTAGGAAGTATTGGAGTCTCTGGGAAGTGTTCAACAATCACGAGTGTATCAGTGGATCGCAGCTCCGACGTTACATTGGTTCGCGCAACGTCGCGGCGCTTCTAAACTGCATTTAACCTTGGTTCGAGCTGCCGGCTCGGATGGACAGCTGTCTTTAGCATGCATTCTGAACCTCAGGTTCAGTACCGTCGTGGGCACGGTTTTGGTTTGTGAGCCTTGTCAACAATGCCTGCCAATGGAGTGTCAGGCACTGGCAGTAATCACGATTTGCGAAAAGCATTGGAAGCGCTCTCCAGCTGATGGTGCATTTCCGTCGCTGTGCATTGGTGTCCTTCGTCGGCATGTTGACAACAGGCTGGCTTGCTCAGCACAGGCACTTTCCACAATTCACAAAAGCGAAATTGTGTTGGACGTATTCTTCGCATGCGCGGTTACAGGTCTGCACACCCTGTAGGCTAGTTGTTGCATGTGACGATCAGCAGCCCTGCGAATAATTTAGGCATAAGTCCTTTCATCGTCAAGGGTTGTGCTGAGAATCTCTGGATGTGGTGGTGATTCCTCAAGGGACAATTGGGTTATGTTTTGATGTTGTGCAATGCATGTTTGGCTGGTTTCCTGCATGTGCAACATAGCAATGTGGAAGGTCTCTTTTTCTTGCCGCAGCTCCAAAAGGGCGTGCTGTCCTCTGCGCCAACATGGACGGCAAAGAGCTTCAGAATGTTCTTAAGTGCCATGCCAAACCTGACAGACGACTACAAGCTGGCAGCTTCTCTCAAGCTCAGTTCACTCTTCCTTTTTGGGCGGTTTCTCGACCTTATGCGGTTTCTCGACCTTATGCCGAGCGTTTAACTACCGCATGTTGTGCTCTTGGAGTCAGGAAGTGGAGCCAGACCGCAACTTGGGTACTCATCACACGGAGCCCAATTCGACGCGGGATCTTGTAGCAATCATGGTTGTCGGCCAATCTCGGCGGATGCTGGAGGACATTGAGAGAACTCGGTTGGCATTCGAGCTAAGCCCTCGAATTCGGCAGCATTTGAGGAGCAGGAATGTTTCCACATCTTTCAAATCGCACGTGCTGCACGTCTTGGAGCCCCTACGACGTGCTGGACTTGTGCCCGAGTATCTGTTGTGTATTGAGATGGGAACTGTAAAGAAGAGCCAGCTTCCTTCAGAAGTCGTGCAGGCGTGGACATTTCGAGCAGATAGCCAGGTCAAAAGGATCACGACCTGCCTCCGGCGTGTTCTGGAGAGGGAATGGAAGAATAACATTACTTACAGCTTCTTTGTGCGTCTGAGACCAGACTTCCTTCTGCTATCCGACCTACCAGACCCACGAGAGCCGCGACGCGGCCCCGGCTGCATGCTCACGAGGCTGCGCTCGGCGGTGAACATTCGTGGACTCACGAACGAACATCTCTCCTTCTGTTACTGCCAAAAGCACTGCTGCTCTGAGGTTCTGCGCGGAGATGCGCCTGGATACATCGTAGACGACATGCTGGCACTTTCAGCCCGCAGTCTTTTTTTGTTGCTCTGGCTAGGAAACACAACGGGCGAGGGGCCACCAAAGCTGTGGCCTCGCTTCATAACTCCTATGGCCGAAACGGACTTCACAACCAGCTTGCTTCAGAAAGGTATACCAGTGTGTCCACTGGCAGTTCGCGGTTTGCCGCTTGGAAGCTTTGGCTCTGTGCACGCAACCGAAGCTTCCAGATGTGGATATTTGGAAGATGGGCCTGCCCTCGCGCAGACAGCTTGTGGCCAGAACCTGACTCCAGTTGAGGATGTACCTCTGCTGACACCACATGCGTTGCCGTAGAAAGATTGAAATGCATTTCCTGATAAGCTCTCGGCCTGTACTTGCCGTGACAAGGGATGCGAGGCTCCGTGCACGTTTCGGTCTCGAGCCTCAACGAGCCCGGCCAAAGTTAAGCATGCAATCACGCTAGCTGTTTGCATGTGAAAGTGCTGATGGCATCTGTGGGCTCAAGTGGCTTTGCCAACTTGTGGGCCACCCTGGCAGTTATATGCGCTTGGGGGAGACACGCTGTTCGAAGCCCAGAATCATTTTCACAAGCTTTATTGAAGACAGCACACTCGTCCAGGTTTTGCCCATGACCTTCGGAGCTGTGCATGGCCCGTACTCAGACGTGCCCAAGCTGAGCATTGCGCGGTCTCTGCAACCATGTGCTCATCGAGTCTAGCAGACATTAGAAGACTGGGATACTCGCTGGGCTTCCTTTAGCAGAGCGGCTTGTTTGTTCCTAGGTAGTTAATGCGGGGGTTGAGGTGCACACCGTCTGCTCGGAAGCGGCCGGCTGCTAAAGAGGTTGCAGAAGTCTCAGCTTTGGCGATGTGAAGTGTCCACGATGGAAATGCCAGCTGGCTGCCAACTGTTCAGGCCAAGCCACACAGGGTGCGTGGTCAGTGCCTTACCCGTGACCCCTGCCCTGGTCATGTTGCAATAGGAGGTCAATCAGTTTGGGGCATGTGACACGGTGTCTCCTTATTCATGCTATGGTTACTTAGAGCGGACTTTCTGGCTCAAGCATCCGCAGTCTTTGTGTTTCTGTGATACCAGTGCTGCCATGCGCTCAGAATACTGCCAAGTCTTAGCCGGTGAGCTGGTGTTTCCTCCCAGCTTGCAAAGGCTGGAAGAGATGGCGCTCGCAGCCTTTCGCGGAGTTGCGCAGCGGCCTCAGGGCAGCGAAAGGTGTAGCGAGTTGCCAGGGACCAGCCGAGCTTCTGGGAGAGTCGCACAGGCTCGGTGCTGGAAGGTCCACCAGATTGCGAGAGCCTCAGCAGTTGCGTTGCATTTTGGAAGGCTGACAAACCTCGTACCATCATGTCATCCTGAAGCCCCTCTGGCTAGGCTGGCGCGCCCTCTGGCACCAGCAACGAAACTGCCAGCAACGTTTGCACGACTGCCCATGCAGGCAGAAGTGCTTGTTGCCTTCTGTGTTCTAGCAAGACATGCGTCTGTCTTCCACTGCACTGGACGATGCGCACAGGCCTCGGCAACGCGGTCCTATATCACAGTTGCTGGCCCCAGCAATGAGCAACAGCCCTTGGAAACACTCTTTGCAGTCGTCTTTCTCCACCAGGTGCAGAAGTACTCCAGGGACGACGTGTTGAGCCAGCTTGATGAGTGCCCTTGGAAAAGATCCCCAATGATCAGATGTCATTTGCGCACTAAGTTGTCGCAAAAACTGTCCCGCCAGGTACCATGCCACTGTCCAAAGCTCGGTCTAGGCCAATTTTGTTCAGCTGAACAGAGTGCACCGTGTTGACAGGCTTCTGGCCTGTTAGCAAGGTCATGAGTACCAACTGGGCTGACTACCTGATCCTGGTCTACAGCGTCCCTTTCTGGGAGGCTGCGACAGGGTTTTTGGGTCCCATCCGCTCGGCAAGCTCAACTGCGACGCATCGTGCCACAGGCAGAGCTGGAGACTCCTGGACCGGATCTATCTTTGCGTCGTCAGGGTTGAAGGCAATCCATGTTCGGTAGGCCTCGTGCCTAACCAAGGAAGCTGACTTCGGTCGTCCAGCCATACCTTCATGAGCCTGAAGTAGGCTCGCAAGCAACTCTAGAACTGGTCAAAGCTAGATCTAGTCTGCATCAGGAGAGAAGTTCAAGACGGTCCAGGAGATGTTCCTCTACTCAGATTGCAGCAAACGGCGGAGGGGCGGTGGAAGTTCTTCAGCATCCTGCATGTACGGATCCTCGCCACTTAGGATGGATGTGTTCTACCAGTGCGAGGACGGAGATTCTGGAGATTGCCTTTTCTTTGGGTTTGAATCTTCAAGAACATGTGGTAAGCAAGAGCAAGCAGGATGTTCGCGACCACTTGAATGAGTTGGCCGAATTGGCGACGCGAGCTTCGGGCTTCATGGGAACCGGATTTGCTGCCGAGGCGGCAAATTGGCAGTGGACACCTGTACCATGCTTGTGTCCGTTTCTGGTGGACAGGAGAAAGTCGAGAACATGGACGAGCATGCACTTTGGCTATGTTCTTTAGTTTCTGTATGATGCCTAGATTTACGCATGTAGCCATCAAGACGTGGGCATTTCTATCGGGAGGACAGGGAGTCTCATGTCAACAGGCACTTACAGTCATTTCACCTCACTCGAAGTTGATGAGAAGGCATGACACAGACAAACGAATCGCCATCAGAGGCATACTCGCACGATTCGATGAAGGGTCAGTTTCTGCAGTACCAAACTTGACACGACCCCTTACTCTTTCGGCACACGCAGATCAACGACAGTAAGATGTTTGTCTCCAGCTCGACCTTCAGCGCAAACTAGCCTCCCCGGAGTCTAACTTCGCAGCAAGATCAAGGCCAAGCAGGCGTCTGAAGCGTACGACAAGACTCTTGGCGTGGTGTTTGCATTTTGTCAAGCATGCTCGCTCCAGCAGAGAGCGGGGCCACCCTCGCTAAACTCTACATGTTTGCTGCTCCAGCTCATGATTCCGAGGATGTTGGAGAAGCATCCCGAGTTCAAGCCGAAAATCGAGCAGACTGTAGGACATGGTCTTGCCATCCTCCGCCGACGGCCAAGGGGAGAAGTGGGGACACGAAGTGTGAAGGTGACTTCACTGACAGCTCAATATTTGCCAGGTCAGAAGCACAAGTTCAAGTTTGGCAGCATGCACCGCTACTTCTACTGAGTTCGTGGCCAGGGATGTCAAGGAGAGCGCATCGACCCACAACCCACACAGAGTTTATGAACATATTCGCGGTACGACAGGAGTCGCGATGGTAATTTTATAGGCAGTAGTAATGGGCTTCAGGGATTGCTGGACTCTTTTTAACAGGTGTTGGACGCCGTCTCAATTGCTGCTGGCAGCACCTTCTGGAAGCGTTTCTTCTGCCCTTGACGTCGGGAGTCAGAAGCATTTTGATTTGTGGTGCTGCACAGTGCCACATGCCAGGATGATTTGTTCAGGTATCGTCGCTTGGAGAGTGCACCTCTATCACTTGGAGAAAGCGATGCAAAAAGTTGCTGACATAGCTTCGAAGCATTTTCCTCACATGGATGGCAGCGCGTCATGGACCTGTGGCCAAAGCGTGAAGCTTTCTTCTGCTGCCTTCGGTGCACTGAGGCACTCCCACCAGGGCCTCACCGTCGGGCCCAGCATCTAAGAGGCCTTCACTGCTGGTCTTTGCGGACGCCAAGAGTCTGTGCACAGCTGTCCTTGATCTAGAGAATCTAGGTCATCCAGGTCGCCAGAAGGAAGAAGTAAGACATCGGAGCTTCTTGGCGGATGAAATGAAAGAAGAGTCGGGACATTTTGCCAGGCTCAGAGCCGACGAAGCTGGTCAAGGCTGGACCGTGATGGATCATCTTGTCGAATCTTGTCGCTTCATGTTCAGACAAGGAAGAGCTGCCTTAGTTCTGTTTCGCGGGAAGCAGATGCCCTAGCTCAGCAACGAAGGGTTCTCCGCATCGCGAAGCACAGTTTAGGCAGATCACATGTGTAACATACAACGGATATCCTAGTCTTGTCTCCAGAGCATGCAAACATGTAGAGTCGTTTCAACCTTCTCCGTGAGAACATACAAGGGCTGTGAGAACCTGTAACAGCTTTCCTCTTCGTGGCACTACGCATGGCCACAGAGCATTCGTATCGATGAGATTTCGAGTGTTTCGCAAATGCTGCAGCTTTCTAACAGAAGTAGATGTAAGTAGATGTAAGTATGGGTGAACGAGAGAAGACCGTGAGCACTGACGTTCTCGCTGTTTTTCTCGACTCCAGAAGCTGACGTCCGTACCTGCGGTCGCAAAGATAACACATATGTTCATCTATGTACAGTTTATAAATATGCAAATGCGTACATGTTCACATGCATGTACCTGATGTATATATATATATATATGTGTATATAGATGTATACGAACATATGTATTTGTTAGGTGAAGAAGAAGCAAATAGATAAAAGACACATATATATATATATATATGCATGGACGCAGACGTAACCACATACATATATGTACAGTATACGAAGATGAAACGGTTTGGTGGTGCCACAATAGCTATTGCAAGTGGGATGCACTTTTTGCCTGTCGAGGTGATGTGCATGGTCCAATGGTAGCCGATTTCACTCTGGTAATGCTTGGGGAGGCTTCGGATACGGCATCGGACACTACTGGTACATTTTCCGGCTTTTTCCGTTTAACTTTCCGTTCAAGGCCAAGGCCAGGTGGCTATATTTGCACTGGATCTTCCGCCTTCAATTCAAGTCCTGTCATTTCCATTGGGTTTTTGCACACGACCTTCCGCCCTGTAGGTTCGCGTTGCTGCCGCGTTGGGTCTGGCGGGAGAAAGGGAATAGATCGGGAGCTTAGACACCAGTCACCAGCCAGCGAATGTTGCGGATGCGGGTTCGAGAACCGTGAGACTGGAGAATGTGTGGGTCGGGGCGGGGGCCTTGCGGCTGAGAAATTTGCAGAAAGGTCTGTGTTGTGCGAGTGATCCGGTACGTTTGTCATATTGGTCTGACCGGCTGCATGTGTCTGTGTGTGTCAGCTCCGTCTGTGTCAGTTCAACCTCAAAGCTGAAAGAGCTTATCAGATTGCCTTAAATCTGCATGTTTGGAGATGTAGATTACAAAAGCCTGGACATAAACAAACCGCCGCCACCGAGACTGTAGCTGCTTTTGTGTTGAAACGCGCGCTTCACCAAGGAAATACGATCATTTTGGAGCATTTCGGCTGTATGTAAGTTTTGATGTTTTTGTTGGTAAGTTGTTTTTTCTTCAAGTTTTCTTCACGCGCGTTTCTGCGTGAGGGTACAGGATTTGTTTGTTAAGCGTACGAGATGTTTGGGTTTGCACATTCTAGCACCGTGTCGGGCTGTGGGTGTTTTGCATGTTTTGAGGTTGTCTGCTTCCGGTGTTTTTTTTTAGTTTTGTGGCTTTTTTGTTGCAGGGCGCAGGATGTTCGGGCCTGCGCTGTCTCAGGTTTACATATTTCAGTGCAAGATGTTCGGGTTTGGGTTCTCAGTGTAAGCAAGTTCGAGGTTTTGGATATTCAGGGTACAAGATGTTCGGGACTGCACTGTCTGGGGCTAGCATTATCAGGGTACACGAGTTTCAGGCATACGAGGGTGGCAAATATGGAGATGTACCTGCCCGTAACTGTCGGTTTGCTTTGTATGTACATGTACTGTACGTATATCCAAGCATAGCATGAGTACATTGCACTTCGCCGCCAATTCAGTTTCTTCTTGGTTTCAGGTATCTTGTCGAGAATTGCCATGGTTGAAATTGTGTGTGCAGGCCGAGCTTCCAAACGATCGTACCGCGAGGCATGGCTGGGGGAGCTGCTGTCGATGTGTCCGATAGATCACCAGCAGCAGCCGCAAACACATCAGCTGCCAACTCCAGGCAATGTCTCGTGGCTCGGGCCTCAGACTTGTCTTCGGCATTTTGGAGCGGAGCTTGGGTGCTTCGTTGATTCGGAAGTTTGGGTGATAGAGCTCGTGCTGTGGTCGTGTGCTTTTGCATGCTTTTTCTGCCTGAACCTGTGCTTGCGCCATCTTGCACCGCTGTTTGCATTCGCAGACAGCAAATGTAGGTCCCCACGATTCAGCGTCAAATTCTCCCAGCGAGGCCCGTGCCCTCGACACTCGATCGAGACGTTGTGCCGTTGTGTGCCGTCCTGTGACATGTTAGCGACTATTCTGCGATGTGGCCTGGCTCGAAGTTGAGAGTAGGCGAGCGGTCGGGCTGCCGCATGTCGAAGTTTTCTAGATGTCGCTCGAGCCCTCATTGCCATGCCAGCCGCAGAGGCCAAGCCAGGGGGTTCCTGCACGCAGCGGGACCCGGCCGCCACGCCATGGGGAGTCCTGGGTGAGGATCGCTGGCTGGGGGTGCTTTCCATAGAACTTCACCTGAAAATTCTCCACCCCAGGAGTGTCAGCATCTTCGGCAGCCTGGCGGTGTGCGCTGGCGCTTACATGTACACGAGGTCAAGAAGAGCTGGGACCAGGACCAGGATGTTGCCCATGTAGGCACCGACTCCCTGTTCAGAACATCAACAGCCAACAGGCTCTTGCCCGTCTTGCCCTTTTCCTGCCTGGATGGAGCATGATGTCTGCTCCCCAATCCGCAGACAACATGATTTCTTCCATCCGGGCGTGCTTGCAGTAAAGGCAGATGTTGTCTTTCCGTCCGTCGGCTGGGTGCCTGCCTCTTTGCCAACCTGTCTGTCTCTCGGGGACACGTGGATCGCAGGTTTGTTTTTCAATCACACTTGATCCATTTCAAAGCCTCGGGCTTGCCAGCACTGTTTCTCCCCACAAAAATCAGGCTGCACGTAGCAGGCTGCACATGGCAGTACAGGAAGTGTTGAATCTGAGGCGAATGCTTTTGCCCGAATCTTTGTTTGTTCGGCCAGAGGACTCGCGAAGGAGTTTGCATTCCGTAAGACCTTACAGTATGTCCCTTCACCACCTGGAGGGTGAGGAACTTTCAGCCCGGGGCACTGACACCGTACAAGTCCTTCTGCTTACCGTGCGTCTTTCGTGTGATTTACTCTCCATGTCTGTATTCGTCTTCCGGCTGGCAGGTGTCTTCATCCGAATGTATACGCTTTTTGTCAAGTATTGCTGCATATCCTTGCGCTCATACCCGAAACTGGCCATCCGACTATCCCTGCATGTCGCGCAGGTGTAGGTCTGATCTTGCAAGTTTTCTTTGCACCAGCAGTTTTGCTGTTAATGTTAGTCTGTTTTTCCCCGACCGGGTCATTTCGTGTTTGTATACATGTATACAAATAGTATGTAGATATAGAGATATATTTTCACATATGCATATACATAGATGGAGACAGACGCGTCTATACCATCTGGTTGCACCCTTTCTCTCTTCGTCTTTACAATTAAGCTGGTAGCCATTGTGACATTCAGGGTGGCGAAGCCAACCTCTACACTCGCAAGCATTAACGTCGGCAAGGCGGGAGACGAATGAATACATCAATCTGAGCTCCATCCCCATCAGCATGTGATGTCTTTGTGAAGCAAGGTCTGCTGCAAGAGGCTTGCCAGTAACTGCATGGGCAGATGGTGGCTGTACTCTATTGCTTGATGAATGACGCGGTTGATTGTACATCATCTGCGCAAAGGTATATGCATGTATGTCTACATGCATGTATGCGATTGTAGAGATAAGCCAGCAGAGAGACGGATATCTATCTTTCAGGAGACCCTCCTCGCTGACCACAAAACGATGGGGCTTCGGCCGTGGACAGCCCAGGAGGGCGCAGGAACAGGAGCCGGAAGAGAAGGAGAAGATGCAGGTGAAGGAGGGGAGTATCTATGCGCTCCTCCTGGTATCCTGCTTTAGCCTGCTAGGCGCGGCTTGGAAGCGTATCACGGTCCGCCTTCGAATGAGTTTCTGAGTTTCGGTCGCCAGGTTTCACGATGCCATCACCAGCGCTTCCAGAAATCAGGAATCGCTTCACGCTGCCCGACTGGGAGACAGGGCTGGTTGCCTCTTCAATGCCACCTGGCAGGGACTGCTTCGGGTTGAGTTGCTGAAGCACTGCTTCCGTGAGTGTGTGCCCTACAGGTCCTTGGGAATGCTGGCTGCGGTGTGGTACTGGCCGACCCGGAGTGATGCCTGGGGCCGCATCAAAGTTCTGAAATGGTCCATGTTCGTCACAGCCCTCTTATTTTTCGTTCAGGCTTGGTTTCTTGGGAAGGAGTGGTTCCGTGGCTTCCTCTTCATGCGTCTGGTGACAGGCTGTTTTGCGGGCTGCAATCCCATATTCAAAGCGTACCTGGCGGATGTTGTTCCTGCCTCTAAGCTTGCGCGATTTATGGTCTGGCGCGAGGCCTCGGCCACTTTCGCATTTATCGTGGGACCTTTTCTCGGCGGTCTGATGACGGCGTCACAGTTTGGCATAGCAGGACCCTTTCTTGCAACCTTTGTGGCGCACCTGCTCGGTGCCGCGATTTGCTGGACGTGTGTCGAAGAGTCTCCGGCGCGCACCTCTGACGTCGAAGTGAAAGAGCCCATGCAGCCCGACGACTCGGCCAAGAAATGGCCACTGCTGGTGAACCAGGTCTTTGTCATGTCCTTTTTCTACGTGGTGAGCCAGACCTGCTTCTCATTCTTTACGCCTCTTCTGCTCCATGACAGATTTGGTTTCGAGGCCCGGACTATCGGAGTCTTCCTGACCTCGACCGCAGGTTTTGTCCTTTTCTGCCAGCTCTTCCTCTACAAGGCCCTCTTTAGACGGCTCGGTCTGGTCTGGACAGGAGCTTTGGGTGCGCTCGCCATTCTACTGGGGCTCCTCTTCATGGGCCTTGCAAGTCTTCAACAGCCCCCCATAAAGATCATGATGTTGATGATCGGTGGAGCCTGCTATGCCTTTGGCTCGGCCACCTTTCCAACGACCGTGCCCACTCTTTTGGCCAAGTTTGTGACCAAAGAGCAGCGCGGGAAGGTCCTGGGGAGGGACTCTCTCATCAACAACATCGGCAGAGTTATCACGCCGCTGTGCCTGGCATCCCTTTACGGCATGAATCCCTTTCTGTGCTTTGGTGCCGGATCTTGCGCATCACTCGTCGTAGTCTTTATGCTTCTCAACAACCGAACGGAGATGGAGAAGTAGTTCCGAAAACAAAGATGTCACGGGATGGCAAGGAAGCTTCTTCGCGATCTTGTTGTTCTAGCAATATCCTGAGAGTTGACAGAAACTCTCTCCCGCAGTTCATCACGTAGGGTAGGGTAATTAGGAATTTCAGAGTCTCTGCGCGAGATTGTGATTGTCGCACCTGCGCCGTGCTTCCTAAGCGGAGTGCAGCTAGGCGTAGGTGCCGCCCTGCTTCTCCCAACAGCCCCAGTGAGATCAATGTCCTGGCGGCTTTAGTGTTTGTGCAGTTGGTTCTTACACTGAGATGCTAAGGACAAGACGGGATTGGCTGTCCAGCGGAGTCAGTGCGACATAAATCACAAGTGCGATAGCTCGAGCAAACTTCTCGAATCGACGACTCGTGCTTGGAAACCTCGGAAGGATGCGGAGACGCCTTCGGGTGTCCCGAGAAGAACCTTGTCCAGTCCTGAGTGGAATGTGGTGGAGGCTCCTTGAAGGAGCGCCCCGAAGAAGGCGAAGCCTCCAAAGCCCAAAGCCGAAGAAGCCCCGGCCTTCTCAGGTCGAGGCAACGTCCCGGAGGCTCTGAGCTGGGCCGCGCACCCACTCGAGATACTCGAGTGGTATCGCCCCTTTGGGATGTTCCTGGAACGAGGTGGAACTTTCAGCTTCTTCATGAAGCGGGCACAGCAGATGGAAGGTTCAGAAGCATCGGAAGGCCCTTCGGCCTCAAAGCCTGTGAACGCATGAACCGAACTGCTTGATGAGGCTTTCATGCCCCCTTTGGTCTCGGTTCCTCCTCGTCGGGACCTTCGGCAACAAACCTGCTGCCTTGTCGCTGCATGTCTTGCTAGCCCCTTCCAGGTCCTCGCAGTTCTCGCCCTTGCTGCGGGATTTGAAGAGTGAGGTGCCGCTATCTGCCGAACGAATTCCTTGTAGGCAAAACGCCGCTCCTTGCTTTCGTAGGACGGGCAGAAGCAGCTCCTGGCCCTCACCGAGCTGGCGGAGCAACTGAGCTTCAGCCCGTGGCTCGGAGATGGCTCGGAGCGCCCCCCTTCCGGAGCTCCGGCGGAGCTTCTCCGAGGTTCCGAGGAGGCCTTGATCTCCTTTCCGATGGAGACCTTCATTCCCCTGCTGGCGGCTGCCCCAGCCAGCCTTTCGATTGCGACCCGTCCGAAACCGGAGTGAAGCCCTTGCCTCGCACCTCAGATCAATCTGCTTGGAAACCCTGGCAATGGCGACGAGACAACGGCACAGGCTCGGACTTGGACTGAGAGCAGTTTCTCAACCATGATTCTCCTTGGCAGGTGATGTTGCTGGCCTGCCGCTGCCTCTTCAACGTGGTCGACATCCTGCCGAGCTCTTAGCAGATGCCTGGCGGAGACGTCGCTGCACCATTTTTCGCCGAGCACAGCTTTTGCTGCCCAGGCCTCCAACAGCAAGGATCATTGTTGGCCATGGGGGTCTCTCCGTGCTCTGTGCATCCCTCAAGTTCATCTCCTGTGCGTGGATTCACCGCCGGCGTGCACTGATCCAGCGAAGGTGCAAATCTGCTGAATATTGAGTACATTGACGTCCCGAGCTCTGCCGGGCGGGCGTTGGGGAAGTATATTATTGCAGTGTTGCAGTGGCACATGCGGCAAGATTGTGATGGAGTTCACTCATTCTCCCTGCAGAACTGTGTGAAGAAGGCATCTAGCTGCCTGTCCGTCGAATATGCTTCAAGCATGAAGGCAACGGCTCTAGTTGCGCTTAGTAAGAAGCAATGCGACACCCATGAAGTACTGAAAATCAAAGCATAGGGTATAGAAAAGTTTGATACAGTTGAACGTGACATGTGGTAAGAGATTTATATGAGTTGTGCCCTTCATCGTGGGGCAAATTAGATCTGTGCGAGGTCGCGGAGCTCACTGTTTCCATCATTGAGCTCATCTCTGAGGACAAAGCACGACGACCCTTCCCCGCCTGGCATAAGTTTCGTGCTGCGGCAAAAGGCAGCCAAGTATCAGGTATTCCGGAGTTCCTCCATCATGTTTGACCGCTCAGCATGCTGAGCAGGGCCATATTTCACATTGGGGGCTAAGGCCGCGTACGTCCGACTTGCAACTCCTTTCCAAGCCCAAGGTCAAGATCCAAATGCCTGCCAAAGGCCAACGCTAAACCCTATACTTCCCTGAGCCCTAAACCCCCACACAAAACGGCACTTACCAAAAACCGCATAAAGTTCCAGGATCAGCCGCTGCAAGTGCTGAAAGCCGGCGGCCTGGAAGCCATCCTCTCCTTTCTGGTCGGGGTCCTCAGCCGCCTTTGGGCTCTCTGCTGCCTTCTGCTACCATAAACCCTAAACCGTAGTATCAGCTTCCTACCAGATGGCGCTAAGGTCGGAGCAGTACTAGAATCGAGCAGGAGGAATACAGGTGTTAGAGTGAGACTATACTTGAGGAAATACCGCAAAGGTAAAAAGAAAGCCTCGACTACATAACGAAATGGTAGTGACAACTGCTACAATGACGGTGGAAGGGAACAGCAGTTACAGTTGTCCTAGTGGATCCGGTGATTTATTTTCGTCATTGTCGCTGTCCTCGGAAGGTGCGTCTATGTGCTTTAACCTTGTGCTGCTTCGAGGACTTCTTCCAGATCTCCGTGCAGCGGCAGGCGGCGAATGCTGCCGCCGGATTCTTGGCAGTCAGGACGCGAGCTTCTGGACAGGGAGCTTCAGCTCGTGAAGTTACGTAAGAAGAGTCACGGCGTGGTAAGCCCAGCTCCCTGCTCAGGCTGCAATGTTGCGTGCTGTGCCACCGCCGGAAGTGTCGGGCACTTGCACTGCATTCGCCGCTGAAGATGCTGTTGAACCAGTCACTATGCACAGTTAGGTGGGAAAGGCGGTTCATCTTTTAACTTCCTCATTCCTCAGGTTCAACCAGCAAGTGAAGCCTGCGCTGCCGACTCTCGCACAATTGCCTGGCACTTTCGTCTGGCAGTGGTTGAAGGTTTTCTGATTCCCACCATGATCGGAGCAGATTCAGACTGCAGAAAGCCCGAGGCTGCAACATTCAGATCCACAGGCTTTTCCTTTGCATCCCGCAAGGCCGCTAGGCAGTGTGCAAGTCAGAGAGACCGTGCCAGGTTCTTTACTCCATTTGCGAGGGGTGGCGCCGAGTCATTGCTGATGCCTTACGTGCGCAACAGGATGAACAAACTGCCTGTTTCGATTCACTGGCTTCTTTCACAGATCTTCGCTTCAGGACGGCTGCATAGCCGCGCACGAGCAACCCAAGCAGCAGGATGCCTCATCAGTGTCAGGCATCACGGAAACCACGGAAGCGAAAGTGGGCTGAGGGTGTGACAGCCGTACGGACGCACAAACTTGTGTGCCGGCAGGTGCCAGCGCATCCCTCGTCTCGCGCTTCGCGGCCCAAGCGCGGCTGCGTGCCCGGCCTCAGGGGTTCGCCTCCAGCAAAGCTGCATGCAGGACTATATTTGCATGTGTATGTAAGCATGCATGCATGCATG